>ML839902.1:32586-48281 GCA_009831015.1 Picea engelmannii | reverse complement strand
CAAGCCATTAGCCTTTCTCCAATTGACTCCATTAACCCAAGGCACTAGTCTAAGAGTACAACGTTGAGCTTTTTGTGCTAAAACAACTCTTTCAAACTCTTTAAAATTGAAACCCTAACTAACCCTAGCGTCTAGACTAACCCCAATTGCCGATGACGTCTTGCCTTATTTGAACTTCCGTTTGGACTAAAAGTTGCGGTTGACTCATCCCTTGATAGCCATAGAGGTTTTAAGCATTTTCATTGGATAATTTGGCAAAACGTTCACCTCTTTGTCTAGCTAACCTACCCTAACCCTAAGGTGACGTCATACCTGTTTTAACCTTTGTTTGGCTTTGAAACGTTGTGGCATAGTCATCTATTTAATAGACTTTGAGTTAGTGATCATATTCATAAGCTTATTTGACAAAACGTTTTCTCTCATTGTCTTCAAAATTGACCTAATAATAGGGCTGACGTCACCCTAAATCTGCAATTGTGACGCAGCAACAATATTTATGTATGAGCAGATTTATTGCATTGTGATATAACAAAGATTGATTTTACACATTGAATGCAAGTATCTTTTTTTGTATTTATTGAAGAAGTATTATAAGCCATTTGTCTTTGTTTAGCAATCATTGACTTCGTCAATAATTACATTTTATCATTGCTCACATATATATATATATATATATATATATATATATATATATATATATATATATATAAGATAGTCATTAATACTTGAAGTACTAACCACTGCAGCACATTTTTAGTTTTATTTGCCTTGTCTCGCAAACAGGTGCCATTCAGTGGAATATCTTCCCTTTGACTATCTCTCTTGACAGTAATCTGTGAAAGGAAACCCTTATCTTGATCCTTTAGACCTTTACACCTTTCAGAAACCCAGATTACTAGGGACGTCTCCCTTGGGATTAGCCACCCTAAATAGAAAGAGCTCCCCATCGAGGTGACAGTGGGTGGGGAAGCTCCTGTTACGCCAGTTTGAGCCTTGACTCCAAGCTACTTAAACCTTTCCTACAAACTGTGCGATAACAGGCCTTAGAAGGCCCATGACATCACCCAGTATGCCCCTGACGTCATCCAGCATTATGGACGTTTTTGGGAGACAGTTATGGCAGTAGTGGCACGTGTGGCAGCTTGGAGAAGCCCAAGGGGGCTAACGTCTTGCTCCAGGAGGCCAATGTTGCCCTAAAAAGGGCTAACGTCACCCTAGAAAGGGAATGGCATCTTACTTTTTGCATGATTAGGGTTTAATTTATGACATTTAATGTAAAACAGTATTATTTGATATTTTGGCCTTGTCGGCCTTTTGGTGACCTAAATTTTATTAAGGTCACTTGGTATTGTATAAGTAGAGAGCTAAAACTCTCATTTTAAACATCATCTTTCACTCACACTTAGTGAGGTCTGAAATTTGCGCCCTCCTTTAGGGTTTTTGGCTGAAAATTGATGCGCACTTGTTGAAGGAGTCTCTTTCTTGGCTATTTTGGCATTTTCTTGGTGGAAGGTTTACAACTAGGGTTTGGCTATATGAATGCTTGGTGAATTGTAAGTGAATTTCTGCAAAACATTTCTTTATTGAATGGTTATGGTATTGTTTACTTTCATTTTGTTATTATAATTTGTTGGATTAAACCCTAGGGGACAAGCACATGTTGGTGTCCTTGTTTCATGTCCCTACTAAGTTAAGCTAAAAGCCATTTTGATTTGTTGAAGAGAGATAGAGTCGTGCCATAGCAACACTCTACTTCTACTCTTCTAGCCTAGCCGTTTTAATCTTATCATTGAGCCAAAGAAGGAGGAAAACGCACTAAGGCCTAGGGTTTCTACACCTTAGTGAGTCGTTTTCCCCTAGGGTTTGATTGATGAAGCCTTGCCTTAGCAACACTTCATCATCAAACTCTCTTGTCCTTAGCCATAGCATTTACTACTCAAGCTAGTCGTTTCTATCTTGTCAATGAGATAAAGGAGGAGAAAGCACTAAGGCCTAGGGTTTTACACCTTAGTGAGCCTTTCTCCCCTAGGGTTTCATTGTTGAGGCCTTGCCTTAGCAACACTTCAACATCTAACCCTCTTGTCTTTAGCCCTATCACTATCATTTCGGGCCTTCAACATTTGTAGCTGTTTTGACTCCATTTGCCCTAATAACGCACTCATCTAAGACTTCTTGTGTTGAGTACCTTGATCACACACAACTTCTAAATATTCTTGAACAACCTTTAACTCCTTCTAACCCTAGCTTTAGACTAACAATTACTAACCCTATTGATGCTATCATTTACTTGACTTATCTTTATACATTGCAACATTTATTATATCTTTAAAGCAATTGAAAGATTAGCTAAAGCGTTGCTCCTAGTATTGTTACATTGATTGCTATTCATCATTGCAAAGTTTCTTTAGCATTTATTGTGAAGTGATATTGTGTAATCATTGCTATTGTATAAACATTGAATTACTTCATCAATATTATTGGTCAATTACTTACTATCAGAAAGTCTTTGATTATATGAAGTACTAACCAGCAAGTGATCTTGCACATGTATAGCTTCCTTGTTGCTCTGTCTCAGGCAGGTACACTTTTTGGTTATTACTTATCTTTATTGGCTAATTAGTCGGGACTTTCTGATCGGTGGTGACTTGTGAGGGGGAATATTATATTTAGCCTTTCAAGCCTTTGCCTTCTCAAAACCCCAGGTCACCGGGGACGTCTCCCCTAGGCCTACCACCCTAAACAGAAAGAGTTATCCTATTGAGGTGACAATGGTAGGATAGTCTCAGTTACGCCGGTTTGTCTTTCTTTCATCCGTCCTTTACCTTAACTACAAATTGTGTGATAACAGGGATAAAAAAATATAATAGTAAACATTTATAAATAATTAATAAATAAATAAGTAAAAAGACACACCTCTTCATAAAGAGGCAAAGAGGTATCCCATAGATTATATTTATAATCGGGGCTCATTCATTGTAAATATCATTCATTATTCTTATTCATTCTATCAATCAAATATTTTATTTTATCTCATATATTGAGTAAATTACCGAACATTTCCACTACATTGGTATTGTTATCCATCAAAGTTGCACTAGGATGGACTTCCAGCGAGCCACCAAAGTTTCAACATTATTGTTCAAACTTCAGAGTTCAGAAGTTCAGTCGGTCGTAAAGACCACCCTTTTCTCTTTACATTTCCAAAAAAATTGTAATAATAGATGTTGCAGGATGAACTTGTAAAAGGTCTTGGCCACCTTAAGTCCTAAGCGTGAGTTATACTCTGGAGTGTTTTTTCACTTACTAATTATATTTTGTCGTTTTCAGGCGATTTATAATTTATGAGTTTTTTCACTCAATCCCTCCAGAGCTGGAGTATATGCCCATGGTTAGGCTTGAGCATGGATCTAAGACTAGTGTCTAATGTATATTACCATGCTAAACATTCTCCTAGAGTCTTATGGAAATGTACTAAGTCCCCCTTAGTTTTTTTTTTATTTTTTCAGTTAATTAAAAATTTGTCAGAGTTCGGCAATTTTTAATTAAAAATTAAAGATGTATAAAAAAAGTGGTACTAGGGGACACAATATGCCATGGAGATGCTCATTTTTGGACCTAGAGCACCCATATTACCTAAGTACTCACTTAGTTGAGCAAAAATAGTGATTTTAATCACTTAAAAGTCATTTTTGCTCACAAAACCCAAAAAAGTCAAAATAAAATCAAAAAAATCAGCATATGCTCAAATCAAGGAAACATGTTTTGACATGTTGGGTTGAAATAAAGCCTCAAAAGGCAAAGTGGCAATCACAAGAGACAAAATCGATGTGATTGAAGGTTGATTGGGTGATGTGGATATTGGTTTAGAGCACATACAAATAAGGAGGTGCGCCCCTCTTGAGAGGTCGCGCATTCCCACATGGGGCAGCCCACCTCTTGAGAGGTGGTGCACCCACACCCTCCCATCCTCTACACTTGGCATCTTTTTGAGTTAGTGGAGAGGTGGCAACCATCTCCTCAACACTTGGTGCACCCCCCTCTCCAAGTGGTTTACCCTCCCTCATGGGAACCTTCACCCGTTTTGCTATATAAGAAAGCATCCTCTCTCATTGTGAGTTAGTTGGAGCTTGAGACTTATGCTATTGTAATAGTGATTCTTCTTTCATACTTGGAATAAAAAAGGATTTGGAGGCTAACTTGGTGTGGATCTATGTGTGGTTGCTTATTGTCAAGTGCATTTTTATGAGGTGATATTATTCCATTTTATTTGTTTATTGAGATTTGTTCAAGTTTGGCCTTTGTAAGGAGTACTATTACTCACAAGGAATAGGATTGTAGATCTTGCTTGATTTTCATGTCCTATTTGTTATCTATTCTAGAAACCTAAAATGTACATGTTATCTTTTGTTTAAGCTAATGTGTCAATCGAGCTTCTTTGTAGGTAACACCAAGATCTAACAGATTGATTGCAAGTTTTGTGGACTTTAGAGATCTCACTTGGAAGGGTTGAATGAGCTTGTTTGCTCTTACTTCCTCTCCAAAAGTTTGAAGGACGATAACCCCTCTTTCTATGCTAAAGAGACTCCATTATGCCCAAGATTCCAAGGGTTTAAAGGAAACTTTTCTTCTCATCTTCTTCTCAAATTAAAGTTAAAAGATTTATGTTATTCCAATTCTTATCCGCAAAGAAAGATTTCAATTCATAGAAGTACTAAAAGCTATCTTCCTTTTGCAACTAAAAGCAAGTAGATTAGATCTCTTTTCTAGCTTGCAAAGTGCTATCTTAGTCCCTTTTTTGCTGAAAATCTAAAGGCTGAAGATAGGTGTTTTATCAAGATTTTAAGTGCAATATTTGAGCAATAGCTTACTGTTTTATATTTCTGTTTTAGGACAGCCAAAAAATAGTAAGAAAATGGCTCTTTCTAGTTAGTTTAAATCCAGAAATTTACTAGTTTATCATAGAATTGTACTTAGAATTTTTTATTTTTTTTTGTAAACTAATAACCCAAAGCACTCCTAAAGTGTCTTTGGCCATATTTGCATCTTGTTTGTTCGCTGATTTTGTGCAGGTTGGTGCAAGGACAAGAGGAAATTCTACCGAAAATCTAAGGACTTGAAGTTTCTAAGACCCCCAAAGTGGTCCTATTTTATTAAACATTGTAAAAAGTGAAATTTTTCAGTTTCACAATCTATATATAAGGATCCAATCTCACTTGAAGAGATCTAAAGACTCTTAAAAGAGCACTTGTAACCGTGATAATAAAATCAGTGAACCAAGGGAGGCTTCACTTTGTTTTCCCCCCCAGGAGGGTGTGTCGCGCTTCAGGATCTTCCTTTTGATTGGTTTCTTGTCTTTCTCTTGTTTTGAGCACTTCAACAAGTTCATTTCAGTTCTAAAATTAAAGTCAAACAACAATTTAGATTAGATTTCCTTTTTTGCAAAGTAGAATTCTAATTGCTAGATTAGTTTCACTTACTGCACTTTCAAGTTGGCAAATAAACCATCCCCTCAGCGCCTCGAAAGAGGCCTGGTCAGTGTGGATTAGTAATTAGTCTCACATTTCAATTCAGTTATTTATTTTCTTGTTTAAAATAAACAAATTCTCCTCAACTCACAGTGCGGTTCCTGACCCTTCCAGTTGCGAGCTAGTCTCAATCTGCTGGAAGTAAGTTTCATACACGCTGTGTTGGTTAGTGGTTGATAGATTAATTAGGACAATCTCTAAAGTAGTTAGCTTAATGCACGGGAAAATGCCTTGAAGTGACATGCGAAGTAAGGCGGGCCCTCTCAAGACCTAGCTTCCCACCCATTTTGGAGATCCAGCACTTTGAGTGAGTTTTACTGGTGAGACCATTGGGTTTCAGTAAAGTTCTCCGCAAGTTTCCAAACAAAGAGCTAACCTCCAAGGAGGCCCAAACCATTTCATTAACTAAACATCAATTTATCCTAATAAAACACACGAACAACATTGCCCACGATTCACTTTAAGGCACTGGTCTCAGTGTTCACATTCAGCAAAGCCACAGGCTTCATCTTCAATTTGGTTATCTATTGGAAATAATTTAAATGAAACTTGCATCTAACAATTGTTTCTCAGTATCCTTTTAATTCAAGTATATGTTTATTGATTATATATCGTGGTGAATGTTTACTTTATGTTTTATCAGTTTATGGTTGATTGTTGAATGAATAATAAACTCCTAGATTTAATTTCTTGTACTTAGCTTAGTTTAAGCCTTAGTATTTTGCTAGGGACTACCCCCCTTGGCTTCGCTAGGAGTTGGCCTAGACAGAGGAGTTGAGGATTAGGTGACAGCACCTTAACTCTCACTTGCCCCCAAGGACACACCGAGTGGATTGAAGATTTCTTCCACGTCTCCCAGGTGTGTATAAGGCGACAACAGGTATCAAAGCCCATGGTTTTGGCCCATGGTATTTCTTAAACCAATTCGTAAAAAAAAATTACTCATCCATAAAAAAATAAAAATTAGTGACTCAGTAAAAAAATATTTACTGACTTGCTCAAAATATTTTTCACTGACTCGGTAAAAAAAACCACATTATATATAAAAAGTCAATTTTTTATATCCCCTTTCCAAATAAAAGTGGGTTCTACAAAGAAAAAGGCTAACCCCAAGATGGTTAACAATGACGAGTTACATGCGGATCTAAATCGATGTAGAGATCAAGCCAATAGCATAAGACATTGTCTTGGTAATCTTGAGAAGGGACAAAAAGAGTTAGGAAAAGGACAAAAAGAGTTAGCAGAAGGACAAAAAGAATGAAGAGATAAAATTGATAAATTAATAGATAAGGAAGACAAAATTTATAGGTTAGTAGAGGAGTCTGAGAAATGATGGCACACCCTATTAAAAATAAGAAATGTCAACAAGGATGAAACAACGAGGATGCTTAATAATCAAACCGAAAGAATTGACCAACTAACCGAAAAGGTAGATGCATTATTTGCAAAATCCTTAGCCTACCGAAGATCACCACAAAGTCCAGAATCACAAAATACAAGTGATTAGAGACATCAAGAAGCACCAGAAATAATTTTTTGCATAACTCAAGATTTCAAGATAGAGATTATCAAAAAATTTAAAATGAATTACCGAAATATGACGGTAAGGACTCTAGAGGAGTTGTCATCTAGGTCAACAAAATGGAGAATATCTTTGAATCAAATTCCCCGCTGGGTGAACAAGAAAATATAATGACAACCTCCAACATCTTAGAAGATGAAGTTTTTGAATCCAATTGGGAATATGGAGAAGAAGATAAAGACTCTAAATCCAATTGCGAATATGAAGAAGAAGATGAAGAAAATGGTGATTTCGATGAGGACACTGATGTGAACCAGGGTAGGTTTGTATATATGTTTTCTATGTTATCCCTAACCCCACCCACCAAACATAATAGTAGCACAGTCTCATCGCATTTCAAAATTGCAAGGGATTGTCTATGGAAGAGGCATCTCATTTATAGAAGTAAAATGGAAAATTTTGGAGATGAGGATGTGCAGTTCTGTGTATGGAGATCAGAGTCTTGATTAGGGAAAACAATGATAAAATCCCATATATTCTTGAGTTTGTTTCATCCAAATTATTTGAGTGCAGCAAGAGGCAACAACAATATATTCAACTTATGTTGGAGATAGTGATATGGAGGGTTGCTTTTTACTTAGCCATGACAAAAGACATTTTCCTAGGAAGAATGTTCCTCCACTAGTGCTTTTTTTGTCATCCACACTTCCATCCCAGTCTACATCAGTATATGCAGTTAAAGTGAAGTCTTCTCCTTTTGGATACCATAATCCAAAATCCAAGGTGCCTTTGAGATATCTAAAAATCCTTTTAACTGCCTTCATATGTGTCTCTTTAGGTGCAGATTGAAATCTAACCACTAATCCTACAGCTTGCATGATGTCTAGTCTCGTTGTTGTTGCATATAATAAGCTACCAATCATTGATCTATACATGGTTTGGTCTACTTCCACTGATCCATCATCTTTGCTTAGTTTGCATCCTGTAATCATAGGAGTGCTCATAGGTTTACAATCTTCCATTTGAAATTTCTTCAACATTTCTTTAATGTATTTGGTCTGAGATATGAATATGCCTTTGTCTGATTGTGAAACTTGTAATCCTAGAAAGAATGTTAGTTCACCAAGCATTGGAATCTCGAATTCTTTTTGCATTTATGTAGCAAATTGTTTTCTTAGAGGATTTAGATTACGTCCAAAGATGATATCATCCACATATACTACAAGAATAATCATATTTTGATTTTCAATTTTAATGTAAAGATTGTTGTTAGTAGCTCTTATTTTGTATCCTTGTTGCTGTAGATGATTATCAAGTCTTGAAAACCATGCCCTGGGAGCTTGTTTGAGACCATATAATGCTTTCTTTAATTTGCAGACATGGTCTTTATTTTCTAATAATATAAATCCTTTGGGTTGTTCAATATAAACTTCTTCCTCTATATTTCCATTTAAGAATGTTGATTTCACATCCATTTGATATATTTTATAGTTTTTAAAACATGCAAATGCCAAGAAAATTATGATAGCTTCTAATCTGGCTATTGGGGGAAATATTTCCTCATAGTCAATCCCTTCTACTTGTGCTTATCCTTTGCACACTAATCTTGCTTTATTCCTTATAATTTGACCATCTTCATTAACTTTATTTTCTTAAATCCACTTGGTCCCTACCACATTTTTGTCTTTTAGTCTTGGGACAAGTTCCCAGGTCTAATTCTTCTCTATTTGATCAAACTCTTCATTCATGGCTTTAATCCAATCTTCATCTTTGCTGGCCTCTGCAAATGTTTTGGGTTCTATTAGGGAGAGCATTGCTTGTTCTGATTCATATGTTAGCCTTCTTCTTGTTTCAACTCTAGCACTTTTGTTGCCTATGATTTGACTTTCAAGATGATCTCTTTGTACTCTTCTTGATGGTTCTTTTGACTCTTGTCTTGACGATGCTTCTTTTTCGATTTCTTCTTCACTTTGTGATTCTTCTTCTTGTATTTCTTTAGTTTCTTCTTCGTCATCATCATTTCTTCTTCTTTCGTCAACTTGTAAATTATCTTGAGATTTGATTCTTCTTGATTTTAGATCATCCACTTTTACATTTGCACTTTCCACAATTTTGTGCAATCTCAGATTGTAGTATCTGTAGGCCTTTTTATTGGATGAGTAACCAAGAAATATACCATCATCCAATTTGGAATCAAATTTTCCCAGGTTATCATCATCTTTTTATATAGCATTTACTCCCAAAGACTTTGAAGTGTTTGACTAATGTTGGTCTGCCAAACCACAATCCATATGGTGTCTTGTAATGGTTAACTCTATGTTGAACTTTGTTACGTATGTACATTGTTGTATACACTGCTTCTCTCCAATAGATATCTCGGAGTTTGGCTTCATTTAAAATAGTTCTAGCCACTTCTTGGACAGTTCTATTTTTCCTTTCAGCAATTCCATTTTGTTGAGGCGTTCTTGGAGCTAAAAAGTGGCTTTTAGTTCCACGAGTTTCACAAAACTTATTGAACTCATCTAAGGTAAATTCTCCTCCATTGTTCGATCTTAGGCACTTGATTTTGAGATCAGTCTCATTTTCAACATGTGCTTTGAAGACTATAAATTTTTCTAATGTTTATGATTTCTCTTTAAGAAAGGATACCCAAGTCATCCTTGTATAGTCATCAATGAATAAAATGAAGTAATGTTCACCTTGTATGTTTTTTGTTCTTGTTGGTCCGCAGAGGTCGGTGTGAACAAGTTCTAATGGTTTTGATGTAGAGTATTCTTTTGTCTTGAATATTACTCTTGTCTTCTTTCCATGTTGGCAGTGCCTACAAACAGAGTTTGAAGGTTTTATAATCTTTGGCATGTCTTTCACAGCTTCCTTCTTACTAACTTTTATCATGTTGTCAAAGTTTATGTGTCTCATTCTTCTGTGCCATAGCCAACTTTCATCTATTTGGCCCATGCAACATTTTTCTTCTTCTTCAATGTTTAAGATATAAACATTGCTTGGTGTCATTGGTGCAACATGTTGATATTATGGTAGTTGGGGGAGGTATTAACCTCCACGTGTAACCTTTGACGAGACTAGAATATTATGGGAAGTAAAAGAAACCCTAAATCTTTGGATAATAACCCTAGAAGACAAGTTGGCTTAATAGAATAAATTAATATTGAGTTATTAGCCCCCAGGAAGAGAAGTCGGCCCAGTCAGTTAAGATGGAGCAGTGTAAATAAAGGGAGCTAGATCTCATTTGTCACTCACTCACTCACAACTGCATAAGGACAAGAAGTGCGCATGAGTGAAGGAGAACTGCAACTGCGGCAGTAGTGACTTTGTCTTGGGTTATTGGTTTGAACTTTCTGCTTCATCTTTCGTTATCCTTGCTTGGTGCACTAGCATTGGTTGGCTATTGGTCTGCTACCGAAATTATTCTGTTTGTCAAGGATGAGGTGCTCCGGGGTGGCCTTTGTGCCTATGGTTGGATGACAATATTGCTATATTGTCTATGGTGAAACGAGCACACCCATTTTTCTAACAGGTTATGGGCCCACACCTCCTTCCGTCCTTCTAACCACTAGAAGGAAGCTAAACCATAAGATTATCAAGCTTGTTGAAGAACTAGCGCTAGGGTTTCTAGCAGGTGCAGTTACTGAAGCACTGTCGCTAGGGTTACTAGCAGGTGCAGTTGCAAACCCTAAAACCTCTTGCCCAACACCTTATGATGGAACACTTTACTCAAGGAGAAGATATTCTAGTGCGCCTTAGTCCAGCGCACCTATTGGCACTCTCAGAAGGAAAAAACGTCAAGATTGAGATTTTGGGTCAAAGTCAACGTTTGACCAGTCAATGTCAACATTTGACCAGTCAAAATCAAAGTTTGACCTGTTATCAGTCAACAAAAATCATGAATGAAAAGGCAAATCATCTACACTATTCAGCTCTTACAGGAACTCTTGAAGATGACATGTGGATAATTGATAGTGGAGCTTCCAGGCATATGACAGGAAACCAGGTCAGACTCTCCAATCTGAATGAAAAGAAGACATCTCACAAAGTAGAACTTCGAGATAAGAACACCTATCCAATCAAAGGAATTGGTCAAGCCTCCATCAAATTGGAATCAGGTAACAATGTTCATTTGAGTAATGTCTTATATGTACCTAGTTTAGAAAAGAATCTTGTATCTATATCTTGCCTAGAAGCCAAAGGAAATAGAATAGCCTTTGTAGATGGTGAAGTACTATCTTGGTTTAGAGACTCCAGCATAGAGAATGTTAGAGTTATTGGAACTCGTGAAGGCAGATTATACCGACTACTAGAACGTAATGATGAAGCTCTTGTACATTATGAATTCAAACCCAGTGAACTTTGGCATAGAAGGTATGCTCATCTTAATAATCAAGCATTACCTTTCCTCAAGAAAATGGTTGAAGGAATACCAAAACTACAATCTACACATGAAGGAATTTGCAGAGGATGTGCACTTGGTAAAAATGTTAAGAATCCATTATCAAGTAGCGATAATAGATCTAAGGAAATCCTAGTTCTAATACATTCAGATGTTTGCGGTTCGATGCCAGTCAAATTTCTAGGAGGTTCTCTTTATTATGTAACCTTCATAGATGATTACTCAAGAAAGACTTGGTTATATCTCTTGAAGACAAAGGATGAAGTTTTCAACAAGTTTCAAGAATTCAAAGCAGAAATAGAAAACCTCACAAGCAAGAAAATCAAGACTTTGAGAACAGATAATGGAGGAGAATACACATCCAAGGAATTCGTTGCCTTTTGCAAATCAACAGGGATTAGGAGGGAGCTAACAGTGAAGGCACTAATGAATGATCAAGGTTTATCCATGTATTTATGGGGAGAAGCAGCCATGACAGCAATATATGTTCAAAACAGAAGTCTCCATCGCATATTGAAGGATATGACTCCAGAAGAATCCTTCTCGGGAAAGAAACCTAATGTGGAACACTTAAGAATCTTTGGGTGCCCTGTTTACATTCATATCCCAAGGTTAAAAGGAAGAAACTAGAACCCTCATGAAAGAAGGGCATATTTGTTGGATATATTGAACCTCCAAATCCTACAAAATCTATATTCCAGAACAACATAAGATTGAAGTCAACAGAGACGTAACCTTCAATGAGAAGATGACCTTCAAGAAATCTATAGAAGAATCCATGGAAGAAGAATATGAAGAGCCTAAAGAAGAAAGCACTTGTCTTCGAGAAAGTCAGAATGAAGAACCAAAACAACTTGATCATCCGATGCAACCATGCGAACCTATTGAATCAGTCATTGTACCCAAAACTAGAAAACGTCCAACTTGGCTTGAAGTTACTCTACAAGAAGCAGAAAGAATCAAAGCTCCAAGTGGCACTTTCAGAGAAAGCAAGAAGCCCAAAAGATTCTCCAGCTATGCAACATGTATGACAAAACTTATAAATGAAGAACCCACCACATTTGAAGAAGCAACTTAGAAGAAATAGTGGAAAGAAGCCATGACAGAAGAATACCAGTCTATCATGAAAAATGACGTGTGGGAAATCATGCCTAGACCTAGGGAAAAATCAGTGGTAACTTCAAAATGGGTCTATAAGATCAAACATGCAGTAGACAGAAGCATGGACAAATACAAGGCAAGGTTCATAGCTGGAGGGTTCTCCCAGAAGGAGGGAGAAGATTATGACGAAACCTTTGCTACTATTGCTAGATATACTTCTATCAGAGCCATTATGTCTCTTGTTGCTTCCATGGGATGGAGTTTATATCAGATGGATGTAAAGACAACCTTTCTCAATGGAGCAATTGAAGAAGAAGTTTACAATGAACAACCTCAAGGTTTTGAGGTACATCCCAAAGACACCCATGTTTGCAGATTAAAGAAAGCCCTGTATGGACTCAAGCAAGCTCCAATAGCTTGGTATGCCAGAATTGACAGTTACTTAATAAAACTCGGTTTCTCTAAGAGTCATGCAGATCCAAATCTCTACTACAAGGTTGTGAACAATGCACCTGTGATTCTACTGTTGTACGTCGACGATTTATTCTTGATAGGTGCAGAGTCTCTCATCACCCAGTGTAAGAAGGAATTAGCTTCTGAGTTCGATATGAAAGATCTTGGTCTCATGCACTATTACTTGGGACTAGAAGTATGGCAGAAGCGTGGCGAAATCTTCCCTGGACAAGGAAAGTGTGCAGTGAAGATTCTTCAGAAATTTGAAATGATGGATTGCAAATCCATGGCCACTCCTATGACCATAGATATAAGAAAAGTAAGAGACTTAGATTTTGATCCAGTAGACCCGTCACTATATAGGAAATTGATTGAGTCATTGATGTATCTAAGGAATACTCGACCAGATATTTGCTTTGTTGTAAACACTTTAAGCTAGTTCCAGGTGGAACCCAGACATGAGCACCGGATAGCTGTAAAGCATGTTCTAAGATATATTTGTGGGACGTTAAACTATGGTTTAAGATACACCTCATCCAGTGATATACAACTTCATTGATTCACAGATTCAGATTGGGCAGGGAGTGCAGAAGACAGGAATACTTCAGGGATGTGTTTCAGTTTGGGCTCTGCTATGATATCATGGGCCAGCAGGAAACAAAATTCTGCCGCACTCAGCACAGCAGAAGTAGAATATATCGTAGCATGCGAGGTATGTACCGAAGCAATATGGTTGAGGAAGTTGATTTCTGGATTATTTGATCAGGTACCAGATTCGACCGTAATATACTATGACAATCAAAGTTGTATGAGGCTATCAGAAGTTAGAACACCTAGTGTTTCATGACCGATCGAAACATATTGAGATCAGATACTACTTTATTTGTGATAAGTCCAGGAAGGAGAAGTGAAACTCCAGTATATCTCCACATATCAGCAGGTAGTAGATATTTTGACAAAGCCTTTGTCCAGGATAAAGTTTGCATACTTAAGGGACAAGATGGGGCTCGTGGAGACAACTCCCTTAGCTGAAAGGGAAGAGATGGCTCCCCAGGTTGGGAGAGAGCATTGATATGTTATTGATTCATGGGCAGTCATTTTCCAATTTGGAAAATGGTCCAGGTTGGGCAATTCCTTTCCAATCCAGAAAGTGGTTCGAGATTTCTGACGGATAGTAAAATGGTCCAGATCGGACAGTCATTTTCGTAATGAAAATGGTCCGATAGATTGTTTATGTACCATAGACAGCGATTCCCCTTGTGGCTAGTGTGGGGGAATGGTCTAGGACAGTCATTCTTCTTGGCAGACACTCTGAGTAGTGGTCAAGTAGAATGGTTTGCCTCGTTGGGCAGTCATTCTTTCGAAGTTCACAGTTGTGAGCAGTTTCGAAGAATTGTCCATTTTGGAGGTTGGTGCAGGACAATTATTCCCTAGGGTAGACTCATTCTCTCCAGGTTGCACTATGATTAGTGCCGGAGGAATGGCCCAGTTAGGTGAATGGTCCAGGTTTAGCAATCAGGGACAGACATTCCCTAGGGAAGACTCATTCTCTGCAGGTTGCACTATGATTAGTGCCGGAGGAATGGCCCAGTTAGGTGAATGGTCCAGGCTCAAAAATCAGAGACAGTTATTCTTCTATGCTTGGGAAGAATAGTCTAGATAGCTCATGGTTGATGTGTTACTTTCTGAGGGTAGATGCTCTTCCAGATCTCACAGATGTGAGTGGAAGAATGGCCCAGAAGACTCAGCTTGTATCATGATATTGTTTATGCAGATTGATATAAGACGATATGATTGTTGTAGAGACAGTATGTCTCTGGACAATAGTTGTATGCTACTGTGGTGGATGTAATCCACTGGTAGTGACTGTGTGTCACTGGTTAGTAGCAGCGTGCTACTGAGAGTGGTTGTGTACCACCGGATAGTAGTTGTATAGTACTATGTATAGAAACAGTTGTGTTCTATTGGATGGCATGTTTTGATTGCCATAGAGACTATCTAGTTGGATAAGTGATGATGGTGCTCGTGATTTGATCATGAGATAGCCTGTGTGGCTATGATGATGTTATCGATTGAATGGTCTGTTTGTGCTCAAGACCATTGCCTTTAATACCTCCCTAGCTAGGAGGGAGTGTTGATATTATGGTAGCTACGGGAGGTATTAACCTCCACATGTAACCTTTGACGAGACTAGAATATTCCGGGAAGTAAGTGAAACCAGTGTTGTAAAAATCGCCGATAAATCGCGATTTTTTCATGAAAACGATTTTTATGAAAAAAATCGCCCAAAAAATCGGGCCGATTTTTAGGCGATTTTTTGGAAAAAATCGCGATTTTTTAGAAAAAATCGCCAAAAAATCGCAGGTCATTGGCAAAAAATCGTCTGTCTTAAAAAATTTAGAAAACCGCAAGGGGGGGGGGGATGATGTGTTTTGGTGTGCAGAGAAGGGTAATTTTGCCTTACTAGTGCTATTTAAAAAGGTACCCACCCTAGTATTGAATGGTAATGTTAAATTCTTAAAGTAAAAGTGACATTCTCCTTTATCTTTCATCCTTTTACTTAAATTTTTAACATTACCATTAATTGTTTCAGGATGTTTGAGAGTGGTTCCAACCTTATTGGACTTCATATGGAGAAAGTAGAATTTTAGGTCCCATTCAAAATTCAGCAGACTTAACAGTTTTCAGG
>ML839902.1:5787-31531 GCA_009831015.1 Picea engelmannii | reverse complement strand
GAATCAGGACATGATTCATTTTTTATGTGTGATGTATCACTAGACATCTTATATATCTTATATATCAGTTTTCTTTCCATATTCATGTGGCAATCTGTCTATTTGATGCTATTGTTGCTTTAAATGTTTCAAAAATTAAAAAACAAAATGAATATTTTTGTATTTTTTTAAGTTTGCCGATGTTTTGCCGATTTTGACGAAACGTTGTTTTCTGGACCCCGGCGATTTTTTCCCCGAAACGATTTTTACAACATTGAGTGAAACCCTAAAGATTTGGATAATAACCCTAGAAGACAAGTCAGCTTAATAGAATAAATTAATATTGAGTTATTAGCCCCCAGGAAGAGAAGTCGGCCCAGTCAGTTAAGATGGAGCAGTATAAATAAAGGGAGCTAGATCTCATTTGTCACCCAATCACTCACAACTACATAAGGACAAGAAGTGTGCATGAGTGAAGGAGAACTAAAACTGCTGCAGTAGTGACTTTGTCTTGGGTTATTGGTTTGGACTTTCTACTTGGTCTTTGGTTATCCTTGCTTGGTGCGCTAGCCTTGGTTGGCTATTGGTCTACTACCAAAATTATTTTGTCTGTCAAGGATAAGGTGCTCGGGGGTGGCCTTTGTGCCTATGGTTGGGTGACAATATTGCTATATTGTCTATGGTGAAACGAGCACACCCATTTTTCTAACACAACAACCACTAGTTTTCCTGAGTCTTCTTTTCTAATTTCACATTTTTTAGAGTCAAATATGATTATGTGTCCTTGATCACATGTTTGGCTTACATTGAGGATATTAGGCTTCAAATTTTCAACTAATAGCACATTTTCTCCTTTAGCTTTATTATTTCCTAGACTGATTGTGCCCTTTCCAAGTATCTTGGCAGAGACATTATCTCCAAATGTAACACTTTCTTTTTCTTTCCTTTTCAGACTGAGGAATTTGTCTTGATCTCCAGTCATATGCTTTGAACATCCACTGTCAACATACCATTGACTTTTTTATCTTTAGCATATAAGGTTACCTTACATTCTGTTTCCTTTTCTTCCATTTGTTTTCCTTTCCATTCCTTCTTATGCTTTTCTTCTTGAATTTTGGAAGTTTTTATGGGATGCTTTGGTAGTGTACAGTCACTAGATTTGTGACCATAATTGTTGCATTTGCGGCATTCAAGATTGTAATTTTGCAGTGGAGAGAATAAATTATAGTTTTTGTTCTCTTGATCACTATTATTCTCGTTGTTCTTATAACCATATCTTTGAACATTTTTATGATTGTATTTTACATAATATCTACAATGTAACGCTTTATTCCCAAAATTATTGCAAGAAAAACAATGGCCAAGAAAGAGACGTTGATACCTTTTTGGGGGAGTTCTTCTTGTAGTTGTATTCTTTCTATATTCATTTTCTTTTGAAGGGAGAGAAGATTTCTATTGATTAGAATCAGTGTTTATTTTGCTTTCTTCCTTTTTGAAAGAGCTTTGAAGGGCAGTTGCATAACTCTTTGGATTTTTATCAGTTTGTTGAGATGTAGAGTTAGATCCTTTGTTAGACTTCTTTTGATCATAACCCAGTCCTGACTTATTGCTTGATGATCTTTTACTGTTAAGAATATCATCCAAGATTCTTGAACTGTTTTCAAATCTTGATTGGTTGTTTCCTTTCTCAAGTTCTCTTTTTAGAAAAACAATTTCAGCCTCTAGTTTTTCATAGTCTAGTTGATTTTCATTGAGTTGTTTACTGATGACCTCTTCAATTCTTTTGGCTTCTTGGAGTTGAGTCTTTAAGTCAATAATGACTTGTTTTGATTCCTTGATGGCTATTGAAACTTTCGTTTCTCTTGATTTTTATTTTCCTTCATATTCTAATAGTTGTTCTCTTAATGATTTGTTTCTCTTTTTATATTTTCTCAGTTATTCAAGAGCACTAATAAGTTCTCCTTCAAGGTCTAATTCCCTTTCAACTTCAGAGTTTTCTTCATTATCATCAACAACTTTATTTTGAGTTTCTATGCCCATAAATAAAAGTTTTGTCTTGTCATCTTCACTCATGTCAAATGAACTATTGTCTTCTTTGGAGTAGAAGTTTTTCTTTTTCTTGTAGAATTTCTTCTTGTTTCCAGTTTTTCTCTTCGTAAGTTCTTTATGGTTATAAGTATCTTCATCATCACTATCCACCTGCTTGGGTTAGGGACATTTGGAGGCAAAATGTCCAACTTTGCCATAGTTGAAGCACTTGAAGGGTAACTTCCCTTTATATTTCCCAAACCCTTTCTGGAGTTTCCTTATAAAATTGGCCTCTTCTTCATCTGATGTGTCTAAGTGATTTTCATTTGGCACATGCTCATGGTTCTTAGTTGCTTTTGATGCTTTGAAGGTTGTTTCCCTTTTTGATGACTTTTTTTCCCAGTTCTCATTTCATAAGCTATGAAAATCCCATGAAGTTCATCCATTGTAAGTTTGTCAAGGTCTTCTCGATCTTCCAGGGTAGATAGCTTGGCATCATATTTCATTGGTAATGATCTCAGCACCTTTTGGACAATAACTTTGTCTTTTAATTCTTCTCCCACTGCTCTGATTGAATTGACTATTTCATCCACTCTTTGAAAATATTCTGCAATGTTTTCTTCCTCTTTCATCTTCAATCTTTCAAACTGCCCTCTGTATGTTTGAAGTTTGGCTTGCTTGACTTTATCATCTCCTTCATAGATGACTTTAAGTTTGTCCCATATTTCTTTTGTTGATTTACAATGCATCACTTTTACAAATAAAGGATTTGCTAATCCACCCAGAATTGCATTAACAACCCTTGATTTATCATTGCGGAGTTTCTTTGCACCAACATCTGAAGGTGCAGTAGTTGGTGCAGTGTAACCATTTACCACAGATAGCCAAACATCACATCCAAGATCCATCAGATAACTTCTCATTCTTATACTCCAAAATGCATAATCATTTCCTTTGAACAATGGTGCTCTGTTGGAGGACATTCCTTCTTGTTGATCCATTGGACTTCTCAGAATCTTCCTTCAAGTGGTTAGACTGTGGTGAAGGAACCTGCTCTGATACCAATAGTTGGAAGTTGTTAAAACTGAGAGGGGAGTGAATCAGTATTGATTCTTTATCTCAAATTGAATTAATTATTTATTAATTTATAACAATTTATCAACAAAAATGTACAGAAATATGAATTTTAAATGTAATAATCATAAAAATTATATTCATTTACAAGTTACAATTTGTAAGAGACACCAACCTCTCTTCTTTTGAGCACCAACTCAAGGAGACACCAATACCCTGTTTTTCGAGCACCAACTCCCTGTAGATCATGCGTCAACCTGTAGAGGACTCCAATCCTCTTGTTTTCAAGCACCAACTTGAGGAAGCTGCAACTCCCTGTTTCAAGCTTCAACCTGTAGAGGACTCCAATCCTCCCTTTCTCCTCCCTTCCACCCTCACTTCATGTGTAGGTTTCAGGTTTCAAGTTCTTCCTTGGACTCTGTCAGTGTTTAGATCTTCTGAATTGGACCACAAAGACACCTTTTTCTTTTCAACATATATTTGTTTATATAGTCTTCTAAAAGGTGTATGACATTGAATCATTGTGTCTCTTTGAAAAAGAGCACTGAATCAATGTGCCTCTTCATAAAATATTATTTTAAGAACAAATTACTTCTTTTATTATTATTTATAAAATCTTTACAAAACTTGTCAAATATAGTTTTGAAACCTCATCTGCCTTGACTTCACAGTTTTCTCGATCAGATCTCTTAGTTCTTATGAGTTGATCACAGACATGGATCGACTCTTTTTATTTTGATCTCACACTTTTGTTGCATTCTCAGTCCTCCATAGATCTTATGAGCTTATTAACTACCTCTTTGGTGCATTTCCTGTGTCAAAAATGGTGGATAGGTGCTTAATTTGTAGCCCCTTTTTACCATAGGACCAACCAATGTGACCAATATCTGGATACATAAGGCGCAAGGCATGTTCTATACACTAGCCCGAAAGGCATCCTTTTAATTTCACCAGGTGACCACACCCTATGACCAGGAGTTATCCCAGTTGGCGATTTAACTCATCGCAATTTTACATATGACCTCCACTTGTGACCGAAGGAGAACACCCACATTCCTTATCTTGGCGTTTTAACCAACTCAACGGTTGGGTTATAATCAACGTTTCAGTGGACAATTTGCATACATTTTTGTGTTTCCAATTGTGTTGACTCTGGTCAATATTCACAAAACGCAAATTCATCGTGGATCGTCCGATCCGATCAACGGTGGACAAAAAACGAAATAAAATGGATTTGATTAAAACTTCGGGTCTGAGCCTCATATTTATCCATCGTGCTTTTTCGAATGCGAATAGGTTTTGAGCCATCCGATCTACTCACACTCGATCATCGTCGTCCAATGTCGATCACCACCATAGATTCTAATCCAAAAGATGCCCAACCGGGATCCCAACTCCATTTGTGTCACTTTTTTGCCCTACATTCTTGGAGGAATTAATCCTCATAGAAGGTCCTATACGCCCTGAGATCTTGGGCTCTTCTTTCGTTCATCTTGAAAATAGGAGACAGTGATCTAATGATCTAGATCTAGCAAACTTATAATGGTTAAATGAGAAGTAAATCACCACTTCCCACATTTTGTATTTGATCTAGGAGAAAACTCATATGTTCTTTGACTCAACAACAATGGATGTAGGTGGAATATTTTTGGACACCAGTCTAATCGTTCCTTCTTATGTTTTGAGCTTTGTTTTGGTGTATACAACGCAATCCCCTACTGTATATTTATGGGACAATTTTAGCATCCGTGGAATTAATTTCTTAGATTATGTTCAAGAGATAAGTTGGTGGTTTTTGTTTATATTTTGCAATTTGGTAGATATGTTATCCTAGGCTTGTAGGGTTTTTATTTTGGGCTTGCAAGAATTTAGGTGTAAAGACACCAGGGAAGATAGTGGTGGCCTGGATAGAGAAAAAACTTCTTCAAACACTATCCTTAGAACTGGAATTTTGGAATGTGGGATGTCTCCCAAAATACCATACCATATTCACAATGATGATGACCATATTGACACTCTTTGCATCAATGCCAACACCTTACAACAACTTATAGGGAATAAATGTTGAACAACTTACAAGGGATTTGAAATCTTTTGAATTAAAGCCAACTTTTAATGCCAACACCATAACACCATGTCCAATATTGATCATAGTGACCCCCTTTGACATCAATTCCAACACCATGTCCAACAGGCTTAACACATTCAAACATTGGCTCTCACATCTTCAGGACCTTGGACGATGGACAGATGGGCTTGATTTTGATGGATATGGTCATGGTGGCATAGAGATGGGTAAAAGGTTCTAGACCCCAGAGACTATCATGCATTGGATGGAGGACGTTACACAGGGAGATGATTGGAGGACACTTAGAGATGACACACAACCTTCTCCTACTTGGACGCCATCCCTTACACCTTGGATGTTGGGCATTTAGATGATGACATCATGCTAGGGTTTGACAGAGATGATGGGGTTTGTTTCCACTTGGACACCACTGATGACTTGAGATGTGGCATAGCATTCTTCCACCATGTTGGCACCTTAGACGATGACACATGGCCTTGGAGAGGCCATCCTAGCCCATTGGAGGCATGATGAAAGAATTCTTTTTTCCTTATAAATAAGGCTAGTGTTCCATTTCATTTTCATCATCACTTCCTCTCACATTTGTGGGTGGAGAACTCTAGAAAAGTTCACTATCTTTCTCTTTTGTCTCTTGAATCTAGTATGCTACTCTTGGAGGAGGATCTTTGTGTGGATGCTTTGCTTTCTTGGATGACATCTTGTTGCAACTAGGGTTTCTCTTGGCATAGCAATTTGTGGAAGTAAGTAATTTGCTTTAAGATAATATGTTTGCTCATGGTATAATGTGATAATTGCTTTCTAGTTGCATGTTACTTTGTGTTGACCACCTATTTCAACTAGGTGTCAACGTCGTGTACCATGAAGATATGTGCCTTATGGTACAACAAGTTTGAAGACTTATGGCTCGGCAGGGAAATTATGCCCCCAACACTTCTTTCTATGTCCACGGAATGTTTGCTCCCCTGCGTGGGATAATTTTGTAATGTATCATGTTAGCATGGGTCAAGTTTTAATAATTTAGTGGCCTAGGAATTTATCATTAGGGAAGTCTTTTCACCGAGTGTTTTTTTCCTCAGGTAATTAATCTTGCTTATCAGCGATTTCGATTACTCTTGAGTTTTTCACTCAATAATCCTCCAAAGTGGTGAAAGGCGTTCTAATGATCGAGCCCAGTGGGTCACTAAGGTCTAAAGGTGTTGTAAATAACCATGCTATACATTTCCTAGAGTCTTGCAAAATTCCGTTAGGTTTTGATAGGATTTTTTAATGATTAAAATTTTTCGTAAAATGGAAATTTTAATTATTTTTGATGAAAAATGTAAAAATTTGGTCCTTATGGATTTTGTATAGGGGTGTGAGTACTCAAATCAAATGGCTTATGACCCCCTACACCTTTGGACCAAGTTTCATCTCAATTGGACAAGTTTTGCTAGGCCATTGTCCATAAGGAGTCCAAGTCAGTCAAAAGTTAGCAAATAATTGGCTAAGGTAAAAAAGCCAAAAATTGTAAAAGTTTTTAAAGTTAAGAAAAGAAGTGGGAAAATGTTTTCTAATGTATTTCCTAAGTTGGAAAAGTAAAAATTCACTTAGAAGAAACCCCCCATGACAAGTCAACAACTTAAAGTGAGTCTCCATAGTGAGAGGGGCACCCCCTTTCTTCATGAACTTAGGGAAAAGTAAACAATTAAAGTAAGAGAGGGCCTAAAACACTAAGTGTGCCCCTCCTAGAGCCTAGTCAAAGGTTTGGACAAAAGAAAAGGGGTTTTGCCCCCTCACATCACACCCCTCAAACCCTAACACACTCCAAAACCCTAAAAGTGTGCCCCCTTGACTTGTTCTCTCTATCTTGGATGGGTGACACTTGTAACTCATCCAAGAGGGGTCTCTCATCTTTCCCTCATTTTGAATGAAGTTTTCACAACAACTACATTATACCAAAATTTCTCCCCACTGTCTCATTTCTCTCATGTAATTTTCTTGCAATTTTGCAACCATTCTTTTGAGCAAGAAAAGTGAAGCTTTGGAGGATCTCTTGGTGTTCTCTTGGTGTTCTTGGTACATTCTTGGTGTTTTTTGGCTACTCTTGTATGGTATTTTCTCTTAGTGAGGCAATATTGTAAAGTTTTGTTTATTTTTGCTTCACATTGTTTATTTGAAGAACCCTAAGCAAAGTATTTTGCTAGGGATAAATATGTAGTAATATTGCTATAGGTTTATGTGATTTGTTTTTATTAGTGTTTGCAAAGTATTTTGTAGACCTTTTAAAAGATTTCACCTTCTTGCCTCATTGTATAGCAAGGGTTTACAGATTTGCAGGTTGCCAAAGCTTGGAGGAGGAACTCCAAAGACTTCATTTTGCTTCACATAATTTTCTATTCAATTTTCAGACTTCTATTTACTTATTTTTTGCATACATAATCACTTAAATCTTGCTAAAAAATCAATTTCCAAGTTTAGATTTTTATTGTAAAATTTGTTGTATATATGCTAACCCAAAACTAACATATTTAGGTGATTTTTAGCATTTTCCAGCAAGCTTTGTTTGTTGTTTTGTGCAGGTTTTCACCATTAAAAAGGGAGGCGTTGCCCAAAATTGACCACTAAAGCTCAAGAAGATTTCTACAAGTTTTGGTGCAAAACCCCTTTCTTTATCTTGCTTTCTAAAGTCATTGTAAGCAGCCCAAGAGAGTCTCTTGGGCTTGCATTCTCCATTTGTTTTCCAAGTTCATAATCTGTAATTTAGTTTTAAATTTTTTCTCGCACCTTGCATGAGATTGGTCTTTCCATCCTTGCAAAATCGTGTCGGCTAGAATTAAAAATAATTTTCTGATTTTTTGCATTTGTTTGTCCACATTGGTCACAAAATCGGTAGGCTTTGTCCTCCACCTTGTGCCATAGTTGTGAGGCTTGTAAAGTAGTTTAATTTTTTTACCCACCTTTGTCACAAAATCGGTAAGCTTTGTCCTCCACATTGTGTCAAAGTTGTGTGGATAACTTTGTTCATTATTGTTTATGTTTTTAGCAATTTATTTATTGTTTGCTCACACCTTGCATGTGAGTGGCTATGCCATCCTGCAAAATCGTGCTGGCTAGTGTTTAAAATTTCCCTTGTGCAACGTATATAAAATTTACCCCGCCTTTGCCCCATATTCCCTCCCCTTGACACTTTGTGGATCTTGGGTAATAAGAAAGGGCAAAGGATTAAGTGGTTAGTTTAATTAGGCACTCATTTCTTATTATTGTTTGGTCATTAAAATAAGGTGACTTGTGGAGGCTAGAAGGGATTGAAGCCGGGGACGGTTTCACGACACTAAGTGTCCTCCTTGTTGAGCACCCAAGCACTTTGGATTTGACCTGTGGAGCTAGGGGAGAACCTTGTTGTTCTCTTGTTGAGCACCCAACATTTCCTCTTGGCTAAGGGATAAAGACTTGAGGTAGTCACATAGTTTAGGTTTGGGAAATTTCATATCTAATTCCCCCTAAGTCAAAGAGAGACCTAAAATTAAGTAAAATCAACCTATTCACTTTTCATAACATTCCCATTTCATTGCAATTTCCATTTCAACAATTTATTTTTAAGAGTTTACATTCTATTTATTTTGTGCAAGTTATTTTCATGTGTAAATATTCACATTGATTCATTTACAAGTATTCTTATTTATTCATTGTTTTGAAATAATCGTGTAAAGTTATTCTTCAATTCATTGTGTAGATAGTTCTCAAGTTTGTTTAATTCTTGTAGAGTTATCAATTTTTTGTATATATCAGAATAAGTGGAATTTTTAGGCACTAGTCTAATTGTGGCTTAATAAATAAAGGTTTGCTTTGTTGATTTTTCAATAGGCAAGGTTTAATCATGACGTTCATTTTATTTTAACATTTTACTTAAACCATAAACAATTTGTTGTAGCAACCAATATCACAAGAAGAAACACCATGCACAAGTACACAAGAAGTATCCTGGGAAACCCTTCTCAACAAGGGAAGAAAACCCAGCCAATTCTTTGTTATATTCTTCAAGAGAAAGACCTCCACCACCAAGAAAACCTAGCACACAAAAGGGTGCTCACAAACCCTAGAAGACTATCGCCCAAGAGAGGTGTGCACTTTTCCCAAGAAGTACTTGCTGAAATTTCCAAACACACACTTGAGATATGATTCCTCAATGGGGAATTTACCTTTACTTATATTAGACTGAACCTGTCAACAGAAGTGTCTATTGGCACAACAGGGCCGACCTCAATAACTCACAATATAATTAATAATTACCATATTAATTATCTTTTACATTAAGGTGGGGCCGACCTGTACCCTTTACATTACAATTAGGGTTACAGGTAAGTTTGACTCTTGAACAATATAGCAAGGGATCTCGTACACCCACTAGTGCTCAGCCACTAGGGGCACATCCATAGGGATGCCCATATCTCTATCTCACTGCGTCTCACAGGAGAACAACACTCACTAGTGGTCAGCCACTAGGATCACGTTCACTTGTGCCCATCCACAGGCACGTCCAACTCAGCAGATCTTCTTTCCTACTACATTACACAGGAGAGTCATCCAGTGTTCATCATCTCAACTCTCTGCTCAGAGGAGGCTAATACATCATTTTCATCTCTGTCTCAGAACGATGCAACCAACTCATGGGAATTCACACGTTCACCTGTGCTCAGCCACATGTACGTCTAACTCAGCAGATCTTCTTTCTCATTGCGTTACACAGGAGAATCATCTGGAGTTCTTCTCAACTCTCTGTAAGGAGGCCAACAAAACGTTCCAGTTTTGTTTCAGATAGGAACCACACACCCATCTCAGGGACTCTCTCTCAGGTCTGTGTCCTGGAGGATGTCTCACGCAGATGTAATCATCAACACTCCCTCTCATCTAGGGAGGCATTCTCCACCAGGCCAAGTCTCGCACGGAAGTACTCGAACTTTGTCTTGGCTGTAGTCATCAACACTCCCTCTCAACTAGAGAGGTATTCTTCACCAAGTCAGTTTGGTGAATATGTCTACAAACTGCTCATGTGCAGGAAGGTACTACACGTGTACAGCTTTCCTCTGCATCATGTCTCTGAAAATAATATTTTATCTCAACATGTTTCGATCTATCATGAAACACAGGATTCTCAAAGAGCTTCACACAGCTCTGGTTATAATCATAGGATCCATCTTATGATCAAGTAAATCTGTCAGAGGCTTATGAAGCCACACTACTTCGCACACTCAATGATATATACTCTGCTTCTGTGGTACTCAAGGCCACAGAGATTGTTTCATGTTGCACCAAGAAATAATGGCAAACTTCAAGATAAAACAACAATTGGATGAGATTTTCCAGTCTACTGTTCATTTTGCATATCCCTACAAACTCAAGTCTACACTGGAGGCATATCTCAGGTCATATCCAATTGTGCCTCATAGATATCTCAATACATGTTTCGTTGTTGTCCAATGAGTCTGTCTCGGCTGACTCATGGAATGGCTAAGTACATTCACCGCATAGCATATATCGAGTTTGGTGTTCAACCAGATGCATCAGTGATCCAATCAGTTGTGGATCAATTTCGTCTGAATCATCATCATTTATTTTTCGTCAAATCCATCACCATCAGTGTAGACATGGATTTGCATTCTGTCATACTGAACTTCTTTAATATCCCCACTGTATATTTTCCTTGAATTAGGAAAAGTCTCATTGGTCCTCTGTCATACTTCTTATCCCAAGAAGTAGTGCATCATACCCAGATCCTTCATCTCAAAATCAGAAGTCAAAGCTTGCTTGTAACAAAAAGGACGGCTTCTTGAATAAGTCATCAAAAACAGGCTCTCATCAACAATGTAGTAATATACGTTTGGATTAGCAACACCTTTGCTGAAACCCAAACTCATCAAGAGTATATCCATCTAATGTAGTTTCCAACTCATGGATGGTAGTACGGATGGAAGTATATTGGGCTTACTGGATCAAGTGTCTCATCATAGACAACTCCCTCTATTTGTGGGAATCTTCTGGCCACAAATCTCGGTTTTGTATTTCTCAACACTTCCATCAACTGCATGCTTGATTTTTATAGATCCATTTGGAAGTCACCATAGATTTCCCTTTTGGTCTCGGAACAATGTCTCATACATCATTCTTTAAGATATACTGGTATTCTTTTGTTATGGCATCTTGCCATACTTGTTCACCCATCGCTTCTCCATGACAGGGAGTCTCAGAATCAATGAAGTGGCTCATGGCTGAAGGGTAGCTTTGAAAATCTCTTTTTCTTTCTCAGGATGTCCCTTGAGGGACTTGCATGTTCCTCTACCTTCTGCATAGTTTTATCGACCCTAGGTAGGCCTTTTATGCCCTACTGCAATATCTCTGGGCATATCAACTGGAGCAGCTGGATCGGCTGGAATACTGTCTGTCTCCCTCTGAACTGCTGAAGGGGAAGAAAGTATTGTCTCTTCCTTCTTTTCATTTTGTTTTGACTCTCTCTGAGTCAAGTAACTCTCTCTGAAGTCTGAAGGATGGAATTCTTCTTTTATTTGTTTGCTAGATCTTTTATGTCTTCTTGACCAGCATAATAATCAATCAATAAGGTTTGGACTCTCGTACCAGGGATAATGGTCCAAGTCATGAGGGCTCCCACACTGGAGATAATACCCTTCACTTATTAAGAATGAAATCAACTATAAAATTAATGATCAAACAATTTACCTGGATCTGTAGTCATGTTCAATTCTGTGTTTGGTTTAGAGGAAGTACTTCTCCTCTCTCTTATCTTCATTATTTTGGGGTGGGTCTAGATCAATGTCAGCGGTGGAAGCATATTGTCTTCCTTTCTTCCTGGTTGGACAATTTCTTGCATAGTGCCCATTTTTGTCACATCTGAAGCACTAAATATCTGAAACATCTATTCTCTGATTATGACCTGAGGCTGATGGAGACTTCTCATCTTTGAATGTTTGTCTGAAGTTTCTTTTGAATCTTCCTCCTTTCTTTGTATGAAGTGCAAGAGCATGGTTTTCACCAGGGGAGTCTTCCACTCCTCTATTTCTAAGTCTAAGTTCTTCTTGAGTACAGTCTGTCCACAGACGATCAAAGGTTGGTAACTTTTCTCTTCCATTGATGCTTTGAAGAAAAGGTTCCCATTGTTTTGGAAGATTGTTCAAAGTAGATAAGACAAATTCTCTGTCAGACATGATTTCTCCAATGGCACCTAGCTATTCTTTGATTTGTGATATCTTCATAACGAAGGTAGCAACTGTATCACCTTTTGTCATCTTGGTACTTTCAAGTTGGCCCTTTAAGGTAAGAGCTCTGAGGGTGTTGTCACTTTCAAACATATCTTTCAATGCTTCATACATTTCATAAGTTGTTTTCAGGTTGGCAATACGAGAAAGGAGATGATCTCTTACTGAGTAGATGATTATTTTTCTTGCCTTGACATCTTCTTCCCTTCTTATTTCCTTCTCTTCATCAGTAGCTGTATCTGGTAAAGTTTTTGTTACCACATTCAAAAGGTCATCTTCTTCAAGGGTGACCTTAAACCTTGACTTCCAGGAGCTGAAGTTGCTTGATCCATCAAGCCTATCTTCCACAAAAATTTTGTTCTTCATTTTTTCGGATTTCTTCACAAACTCTCACCAACTGGACTTAGAAAACCTAATGTTGGACTAGTAACCTTAGGTTTTGTTGGGCTTATGGCTGCCAACAATAAACTTTGAGAGTCTCACAGGAATACTTGTTGAGCTGAAACGTTTCTTCAAGAAGTTGCAGAACCCTAAGATCAAGATTCTGCAGAAAATTTCAGAACCCTAGAAACCCTACGGCCAAAAAGTCAAAATCCTCGGAAATTCACTTTGAAGATCTTTGGAGATGCTTTGAGGAAGGTCGTACACCTTTATCCAATTTTCAGCCCCAACGTCCACATGTAAGGTGCTGAAAAGGCCAAACAAGTGAGGGTCGTACAGATTTCTTCATAAACCCTAGAGGTCATATGGAACTGCAGAAGGAGGACGGCTTAGCTTTTAAGTGCTTGTGCAGGGGTTCTTCAAGACCTACGCTCTGGTACCATGTTGATTTTTCAATAGGCAAGGTTTAAGCATGAAGTTCATTCTATTTTAACATTTTACTTAAACCATAAACAATTTGTTGCAACAACCAAGATCACAAGAAGAAACACCATGCACAAGTACACAAAAAGTATCCTAGGAAACCCTTCTCAACAAGGGAAGAAAACCCAGCCAATCCTTTGCTATATTCTTCAAGAGAAAAACCTCCACCACCAAGAAAACCTAGCACACAAAAGGGTGCTCACAAACCCTAGAAGACTAGCGCCCAAGAGAGGTGCGCACTTTTCCCAAGAAGTACTTACTAAAATTTCCAAACACACACTTGATATATGATTCCTCAATTGGGAATTTACCTTTACTTATATTAGACTGAACCTGTCAACAGAAGTGTCTATTGGCATAACAGGGCCGACCTCAATAACTCACAATATAATTAATAATTACCATATTAATTATCTTTTGCATTAAGGTGGGGTCGACCTGTACCCTTTACATTACAATTAGGGTTACAGGTAAGTCTGACTCTTGAACAATATAGCAAGGGATCTCATACACCCACTAGTGCTCAACCACTAGGGGCACATCTATAGGGATGTCTATATCTCTATATCACTGCGTCTCATAGGAGAACCACACTCACTAGTGCTCAACCACTAGAATCACGTTCACCCGTTCCCATCCACAGGCACATCCAACTCAACAAATCTTCTTCCCCACTACATTACACAGGAGAGTCATCTGGAGTTCATCATCTCAACTCTCTGCTCAGAGGAGGCTAATACATCGTTTTCATCTCTGTCTCAGAACGATGCACCCATCTCATGGGAATTCACACGTTCACCTGTGCTCAACCATAGGTACGTCTAACTCAACAGATCTTCTTTCTCACTGCGTTACACAAGGAAATCATCTAGAGTTCTTCTCAACTCTCTGTAAGGAGGAGGCCAACACAACGTTCCAGTTCTATTTCAGATAGGAACCACACACCCATCTCAGGGGCTCTCTCTCAGGTCTGTGTCCTGGAGGATGTCTCACGCAGCTATAATCATCAACATGCTTATCATTGAAAGATTGCACATTGCATTGGTTGTTTGTCATTGGGTTGGGTAATACTAATAAACAACTTAACTAACTCATAGATAAAACCTTCACATAGTTTAATAGGGTCTACCCCCCTTGGCTTCCCTAGGAGTGAACCTAGACGGAAGGAATCCAGATTGAGGTGACAGTGGGTCTAGATTCAGGTTTGTACCTCCAAGGACATACCAAGTGGGTTGGAGACTTCTCCATATTTGTCGGTGTGTATTAGGATGGCAACACTTTGTTTGGTAAAACCCTAGGTAGGAAACATAAGTCCTTCTCTCCTTCAATACTTTTGTTTGTCCAAAATTGGTGAAGGCATTAAGGAAAGAAGGTTTTTATATAAAGGTCTTTCAACCTTTTAACCTTGTGCTTAAGATTATTAACATTCAAAAGGAGCATCAGAGGTAGCCTTTTTATTATTGATGGTTATAAATATATATTCCAATTTAATGTTACAACTCTGTTTATAAAAGAGATTGACATAATTTTCTCAGTTCAATCTGGCTAGAAACACTATGTACCTTCATCTTAAAGATGGAGAAAAAGTTGTTGATCATCTACTATAAAAAGAAGAAGATAGCATTGCAGAACATTACAATGACGTCATGCTCAAAAACACCGTCATCAGAAGATCTTAAAGATATCTCAAAGATCATCCTTTAAGATAATAAAAAATCTATACAAAAGATGTAGAAAGAAGTTGAAGAAAGTTTCAATTCCTTATTAATATGTAATGAGTTTGTTGAAAAAGTTCAAGACAGCAGTCAGTAGTGGAGAATAGTTTATCGAAAGCAGTTTTGTTATATTTTAATCTGAGAAATACGTTTTAGTAAGAGAAATCAAATAGGATATAAAGAAACAATATCAACTTTATGTTCTAGAAACAATGTCAAATTTATGTTCTCTAACTTTATTTGAATGGAATGACCCTAAACAGGGAATGAGAAATGATTCAAAATTTGAAACAAATAAAGGTAATAAAACTCAAAATGCATGGTTCTAGGTGAAGTAAATGAAAATATTGTAACTCACTTGGAATATCAAGTTGGTCAAAGGATATGCCAATAGAATTCAGGCTATTCTGGTCGAGATGTCCTGAATTATCAAATCTTCTAAAAAATGAAGACTCGTCCATGAGAACATGATTAGTTCCAAAATCTTCCAAAAGAGAACGAGCATCAGAGGTTGCCTCTTTATTATGAACGGTGTAATACAGAGGAATACTTTGACCAATGTTTCTATCAAACAAGTCAAGAGCTCTAGGTCCAGACGTTCCAATTGCCAGTTGCATAATGAGCACAGCCAAAGTGATCACCTGAGAGATAAATAAAATCAAATTCCTTGATATTACCAAAATTATATCAGTGGCACTTATGATACAAATCAAATGCTTAGATCATGACCATGCGATATGCAGGTTAAATAATTCATTACCAAAAGACAATAAAAAAGAAAAACAATTAAAGAAGGGACAAACAATCACTGCAAGAAAAAAACTCTGAAAGAATGAGAAAACTGGCCGTAGCATAGCAAATATGAATCCCTATTAAACAGAGATAGAGACAACCAGACATAACTTACCGTTGGAAGTCCAAGTGTTGTAAGAGTTGAACCAATATTCCGCCTGTGAAATGCATGATTCAAGGCATATCAAAAAGAAGCAAGACAAACGGATGAGATGAAATAGAAACAAAAAACATATTCATTATATCGCTAATTATTTAGGATTTTACAGGATGTCATACATGGCATTGCATATTTTAGTCTGAACTCTGATTTCAATGAAAAAAAACACTACATGATGTAAAATAAATGAATAACAAGTTTGTTCCCTTTTCTACACACAAATAATTAATATGGCTTATCGAAGAGTCACGCACTGTAAAGAGTCCAGAATTCCTGACTTCTTTTTAATGGTCCCCATAGCTATTTTATTATTTTCATGTTAACTAGCTAATGAGCATATCAAAATTATGGAGACTAACAAAAGAGGCATCTTTTGTACTAGATGCTTCTTTTGAAAGAATGGCAGGTACTTCACAAACAAAAAATGCTAATGCCTGCTTGAAGTGCACTGTTAATGTATGCCAGGACAAGAATGATGAAGCCCATGTTGTTCAAGAAAGAAAAATGTGAGAGTGAAACATGGACAGCATAGATACTGGTAACGACTACAACATAATGACTAAGCACCAGCATAGATTCATCTAAACTCCGGATGTATCATGCACCAAGAAGGATCAAATCCCTTGGGGTGCAAATCTTTCCTCAAGTTTTTTCAATTTAAAAAAAGTTTTCACCTAGACTTGATCCTTCTTCATGCATGATAGATCTGGAGTTGAGATGGATCTATGTCAATTCTTTATATATATGTCACATGTCAACTCCATGTTGAGAATGAAAGGAATTACACATCTCACTCATATTAAGCAGCATACCATTGAAATGTTTTAACCATGAGAATTTTTTTATTTTCATTTGCTATATATATATATATATATATTGAAATATTTTATTTATGGCCAACAATGAAATATTTTTTTCTATTAATATTTTTTTTCAGATATCATTCCTCAACTCCATGTTAAGCATTGAAGGAATAACACATCTCCCTCATACTAGGATGTAGAAAGTACTCTATCGACAGAATAAGAAATTTTTTACTTTTTTAATTGCCGACATTGAAATTCTTTTTGTTATTAATATGTTTTTTAAATGCTGCGTGTCAAATCAATGTTGAGCATGGAAGGAATTACACATCTCCCTCATACTGGGTTGTAGAAAGCACCTCTCAACTCAATAAGAAATTTTACCTTCGATTGCTTTATATATATATATATATATATATAAAGTTGATATTGAAATATTTTATTTAAGGTGGACATTGAAATATTTTATTTATGGCTGACATTGAAATATTTTTTGTTATTAACATTTTTTTAAATGCGACGTGTCAACTCCATGTTAAGCACTGAAGGAATTACACATATCCCTCATAATAGGTTGTAGAAAGCACCTACCAGTGGAATAAGAATTTTTTTACTTTTTTTGGGCCGACATTGAATTTTTTTGTTATTAATATTTTTTTAATGTCACATGTCAACTCAATGTTGAGCATAGAAAGAATTACACATCTCCCTCATACTAGGCTATAGAACGTGCCTCTCGGCACAATTAACACTCAAAGGCTTTGAAGAACTACGAAAGATAAGATGGAGAAAGAGTAACATCTTTAACTTCAAGCAATTCTAACCTAAATTAATCTAACTGCATCATCAAACATTACACTGTCTTTCCAATAATTATGAAGGGCAAGAAAGGAATGATCTTTACTTTGGAGAAAAAAAATGTTTTATGTATAACTGAATTGGAAGAAATGGCATTAATAGTACAACAGCTTACCTAAGTTTTTTGAAGAATAAAAATAATAGTAAAGAGCATTATAGTTCTAAAGAAAAACATAAGGGAAACAAAAACTTATTCCATTGCTTCCTCACAAACGGAAATAAGCAGCAGTCTGGGCATATCAACTTTTCTCACCAATAAAGCCTAAAGCGAGTAGATAGTAATGCCTTTGTCTGCATTTTCAAAAGACTTCCCTTCTGATTAATCACTCTTGAAGCCTTATCACCAAGCAATGACTCACTTTCACTGTTTGTATCTTCGATAAACCTTTCATTGGATAGATGTTCTAAAGATGCTGCTTCATCCTCTCCCTCATCTACAATAAATCATGGTTCATAAATGTGAATAATTTGCAAAATATAAAAAATCATGCATGTGCCTCAAAAAATTGGCAGGAAATGAGTAAATGAAGCTTTTGTATTATGGTGTATGAGCACACATCTGAATATGCTATAATAGGATTGCATTCTTTCAAAAACGTAAATACAAAATGAAACCATAGAAACACAAATTACTTTTTTTGAAAATCAATGTTACTAGAAAGCCGAAAATTTTAAAGGGAAAGTTCTATCAAAATGTTTATTTATTTTGCAAATTTACCTACACATATTCTGCCTCAAAAATGGAGGAACAGTAGGATGCATTTAATGTTTTAGTTTGATATGTTTTCAATAAAGTTACAGTATGTATTATAAGAAATGCACAAAACCATATTCATAAGAAAATCCCATGTTTGGCTTTAAAGTACCTCAAGCAATGAACATGAAACATGCAAGTAATATAAAATGTTTTTCATACCATTTATACTTTGCACAAAAGAAATGCTTCAATAACCACTTATTAAGGCATTAATATGTAACAACCAACCATGGAGTCAAAATGTTTTTGAAGATCTAAAGCTTTTAGCTGTAGGCTTGCTATCCCCCACTTTTAGGGATAACTAGGAGATCATGTCTCGAGGCCCACAGGTCCTAGACATGCAGTACCGAGAGTCGGATCAACATTTAGCATGGCCCTGGAGGGCCTTTCTTTTCTTCCTTTCAGCGCCTCTATCTTGTCAGCATCAGCAGCATCCATCACCATCAGCTAGGTCTTGTGTCAGAGATGGTTCTTGCTCCATGAGGTAATGAGTTTGGGTATCATGGTATGTGTCACTTTGATCGTCAAAACCCTTGAATATGTGCATTTAATTCCTTTTGTTTCTAACAAATGCTTGGATCTTATATTTGCCCACTCGACCATGTCTGGAGGGATTGACAGGATGCCCTAGTAAGCCTATGTCCGTAGGTTTTGGTTTGCCACTGGGGGGATTTCTTAAAAGCCATCGTCCGCTCCCGTCATAGCATCGCTTTTTCATCTTGCTTCCCGCTCACTTATCCCATTACACTTGTCCGGGCACTTGGTTGACCTATTTTCAGGATTGCACCTTATCTCGTGGGAAGAAGGGGCTAAAGGCCCAGAAGGTAAAAGGAAGATGGCAAAAGATAAAATCCTAAGAATAAAACCTCGAGATGCTTCGCCCAGGGATCCGCGAGAAAGCAATAAAAGGCTTCTCAGCAAGAAACAAGAGGGACCCATAAAAATAATAAAACAAGACCTAGTCAGAGGATAGGGGGTCTCAACACGAGCCAGCCTATTACGTCCATGGGTGCTTAGCAGTATGACATTACCACCAGCTGGTTACCACGCCAGGGTAGTGACTCTTGGTTGCATGGCCAAGAGAAAGGGGGTCTCATCATGAGCCAACCTTCTCATTTCTGTGAAAGTACTTGTGGGTAACACTGTCGCCACTGGTCACCATGCCAGGGCAGTGTCCCCTGATTAGCCTCTTGAAGAAAAAGCAATAAAGAATAAAGCATAAAGAATAAAAGGCATAAATGGGCTTGGAAAAATTGCATCCAGGACAGGTGTAGCCCGCCTTCTACAAAGGAACCCACAGGTAAAACCTTCCATCCTCTTCCCTCACTGCACTCGTTTGCCTGGACATCCCTTATCCACATCACCCACTAACATGGCTCAGATGAAGTCTTTTCCGGAAACTTTCCTCTTCCAATGGACACTAGCCCAATAGGACGCCCTGTCACTTTCTCCAAACTTGTATTGCAGGCTTGTATAATGTCTTTGAGCTTTTCACTGGGTAATAGGGGTTTTATGCACATGTTTATTAATATTGATGATGAGATGTGATTGACATTGTTATGATCCCTATGACTTATGAGCCCATGGAGGGCATAGCTGTTGATGTGCAGGATCATACCCGACGAACAGGTACCATGTTGGATCGGTACACATGGGGAGATGATCAGTTCGGACCTCCATGGGGCTGAAGAGCCCACCAGATGGATGATGAGACCCCAGCAGGGGGCAGAGACCTGACAGAGGTGTTTGCACAGGTGAGAGGCAGGACGTCTTGCAGAGGCACCCCGACAGAACCTGACCTAGGGGGGTTGTGCCCTCCCCATTGGAACGTTGGCCCAGGAAGGCCCAGGACGTCACCCATGATGCTCATAACGTCATCCAGCTTTATGGACGTCTTGGGAGGCAGATTTGGCAGTGTTGGCACATGTGGCAGGCTGGAGAAGCCCAAGGAGGGCTAACGTCTTGCTCCAGGAGGCTTCATTTACCCTAAAAGGGGTTAACGTCACCCTAAGAGGGCATGACGTCATCTTGTTTTGCTTGATTAGGGTTTAATTTAAGCATTTAATGTAAACTGTATGATTTTTAGTATTTTGGCCTTGTCCGCCTTTTTATGACCTAAAAGTGAAATTAGGTCATGGTCTTGTATAAATTGAAGGTTTAAACCTTCATTTTCATCATCATCTCTCACTCACCACTTGGTGAGGTCTGAAATTTGTGCCCTCTTTAGGGTTTTGGCTGAAATTTTGAGGCGCACCTGTTGAAGGAGACTTTTTATTGGCATTTTGGCATTTATCTTGGTGGAAGGTGTTACAACTAGGGTTTGCTACTTGATTTCTTGGCTAAACGTAAGTAAATTTCTGCAAAACTTCTTAATTGAATGGTTGTAGTTTTATTTCTCTTGCATCTATGGTTATAATTTGTTGATTAAAGCCCTAGGGGACAAGCACACATAGAAGGTCCTTGTCTCATGTCCCTATCAAGATTTTTAGCCATTTCTGTTGCTGAAGATAGAGCCTTGCCTTAGCAACACTCTACTTTTAGCACTTGTTGAGGAGGATTGAGCCTTGCCTTAGCAACACTCAAATCCATCTTCTCCTATGCTAGTTGTTTTTACTTTTCTAAAGCTAAGAAGGAAAGACGCATCAAGGCCTAGTTCCCCTACACCTTGATGAGCCGATTTTCTAGGGTTTGTTGGTAAAGCCTTGCCATAGCAACACGTTGCTTGCAAAACCTTTTGTCTTAAGTTTTATGCAACCTTTTATGCTAGCCGTTTTTGCCATTGAGCTAAGGAAGGAGGAGAGAGCACTGAGGCCTAGTTCCCCTACACCAAAGTGAGCCTCCCTCCCCTAGGGTTTCATCCTTGAGGCCTTGCCTTAGCAACACCTCAAGGTATAACCCTCTTGTCCTTAGTCTTATTATTTTCACTTAATCCTTCAACTTTTGTGTCCTCTACTTTTGACTCCATTCACCCTAAGGCACTAATCTAAAAGACCTCTTTTTCTTGAGTAAACTTGATCACAATCTCAATCAAACACTTGAAAGCAATTACTAATCTTTCTAACCCTAGCCTAAAGACTAACCCTACTAACTAACTGTTGCCGCCATCTTTTGTTATTAAAACTCATTGTGCAGCTATCATTTTTCTTATGAGCAACTGAATGGTTATTTAAGGCATTGCTTAAATGAAGTGTTAATTATTACAATCGAATGCCACGTTTTCTTAACATTTATTGAAGAAGTAACATTGTGTATTATTGTTATTTTATAAACATTGACTTCGTCAATATTTATTATTCAATTGCTTATACATATCAGATAGTCATTGATTACATGAAGTACTAACCAAGTGAGTAAGCTTGCATATATCTATTTCTTGTTTCTTTCTCTCGAGCAGGTGCATCTCTATTTTTGGTTATACTTCTCTTTATTGGCTGTTAGCCAGACTATCTGCTCGGTGGTGACTTGCGAGGGGGGAATTTACCTTTTATCTTACAATCCTTTGCCTTCTCAAAACCCCAGGTCACTGGGGACGTCTCCCCTGGGCCTTACCTCCCTAAACAGAAAGAACCATCCTATCGAGGTGACATTGGGTAGGATTGGTTCCAGTTACGCCAGTTTGCCTCTTCATATCTAGCTTTTATCCTTACTACAAATTGTGCGATAACATTTTGGCGCTGTTGTCGGGGAACACTGAATCAAAACTTCCTCAAGACGACAACCTTTTCGGTAAGCCTTGCCTCTAGAGTCTTCATCTTACAAGCTTACCTGGCGACTCCACCTTGGGTGTTTTCCTTTATCTTTTGATAGTTTCAAGAAAATTATTTGGCGACTCCACTGATGACGAAGCCAACTATGACTTCACAATGGGACCCGAGAAACTACAAGCCTTTAAACATGAGTAAAATCCTGAGATACCCTAGACAAATGCCCCCCTGGTATGAAAAATGGCTCCCTAGATTCATTGGCATGGATGGAGAAAGATCTGACTATCACATGAGCAAATTTTGGGCTTTCTTTCAGCACCACCCTATCAGTGATGATGCGAAAGACTTGGTAATGAAACTCTTCTCTGCCACTCTGCATGGAAATGCTAGAAGATGGTATGATAATCTTCCAGCCGCTAGCATCACATCTATGGACCAATTAGAAGAGATCTTTCTCATGAGTTGGGGCATGAAATTAAAAGATATCCAATTGTTACTGAAAAGACTCAAATGCATAAAACAAATGGAGAGTGAGACTGTCAGAGCTTTCGGGGTAAGGTTTCAGAAGTTGCTTCACCAGATTCCCAAAAGCCATTGTCCTGAAGGTGAGTACCGCGTGTATCTCTATACTAATGGACTTCTAGGGCATTTAAGCTTCCTCATAAATAAAAAGGGTCCAAAAACACTTACAGAAGCTCACGACATGGCCATTCGAATCGAGGTAAATCTCTCCTTGTCCAAAATCAATGACCGTACTGTGGACACTCTCAGCTTGATAAAACTAGTTTCCCTTGAAACCTTTACTGATGATCCCCAAGAAAGAAGGGAACAATTTTTTACCAGTAGAATGAAGACGTGATTAAGGAGCAAGAAGCTAAGCAAGATGATGAAGTACCAACTTCTGCTCCTCCCTCTGATGAGGCCATCCAAGAGCCCTTTTCTCCTGCACAACAAAAGGACGGTGAGGTTAGTTGCTTTCCATTTCAGGATTCCGATAACACCTTGTCCCATGATTCAGAAAATGAAGGAGAAATGGAATCCCCGAAAGAAGTAGACCTTCCTTCCTGCACAATTGATGATGAAGGGGTAGTTCCTGAGGATGAGACCATGATGCATGTTGGAAGCACCCAAGTCCTCAAAGCTCCTGGACGAGAAGAAACAGTAAGTTGCCCTCCTCCCCTAGTTTTTGATGATGCTCTACTTTGTGATAGGGAAGATGAGGAGGAGATAAGTAAGTCCTTGAATGCTTCAAATCCTGCATGTTATGATACCGATAATGACATAGTTGATAACATTGATGAGTTCATACATGTTGGGAGACGTAGGTGGGATGCAGTTAGTTATGATATGGATCCCATCTATGACATAGAGAATCGTCTCCAAGTGTTGCCTTTGCAATTATCACAACAAGTTACTCTTGACCAGTGGCAACAAGGAGATGAGATTTTTACCGATGCTTCCCAAGCACTCAAGGTTGAGAAAGTACCGTATTTGCTTGACGATTTTCGATCTTACCTTCAAGGCTTTGATGAGTACTCCTCCGAGCACTTAGATTTATCCTATGAGGATGACTATCTACCACCGCTGTGCTCAGGTCTTGCTAGGAGTAAGAGCGTTGTTTGCCTAAAGAGGGATTCTCATGACCTTTTTCTCCAGCCACCTCTTATTACCTTACCTTGTTGTATCATTAAGGGTGTAGTTGGGAGGTATATCTTTTGTGTTGAGTCTCCTCTGAAGCAAACCCTAGAATCCAAGGGTTGGTTGAAAACTACAAGTTCAATATTATCATCTCAGTGTTTCAACTTTCCCTTAAAAATTTGCCAGTCATCTGCCAGATCCTTGTCAGTTCCTTCAGAGTGTGAGGACGTCCTGGGTAGCCAGATTGCACACCTATTGAGTCAGTATTCTGAACCTTGGACTTTTCATGACCCCTTCCTGAAGTGGATTGAGCACTTTCATCAGAGATTAACGTGGCATGATTTTATCCCTCCCACCCACCTCCATGACTTAGACTTTGTGACTTCCGATGATATGATATATGTTCTAACCCATGTCATTTTTGTGCTTGACTTATCACTATTTTGGTTTATGATGAAGCACAAAGGCAAGTATTGTGGCACGTTGTTGGATTGGCTTTACTGGTTGTTTGACTACACCCAACATCCAGCCAACATGTAAGTACATGTAAGTAGTTTGCTTTATATTTACATTTATGATTGCTTTATTTCAGTCTATATATATATATATATATATATATATATATATATATATGTTGAGGTGGCATTACCACCCCAATTGGTTATTGATGTTGCTATTGAGACCAAGCAGGTAAACAGGTTATGCCAGAGATGCTGAGGTTCTCATGTGCTCTACGGTGAGCACATGGCCCCGAGTTGGAGCCAGATGTTATCCCCCACTTTTAGGGATAACTAGGAGATCATGTCTCAAGGCCCACAGGTCCTAGACATGCAGTACCGAGAGCCGGATCGACTTTTAGCATGGCCCTGGAGGGCCTTTCTTTTCTTCCTTTCAGCGCCTCTATCTTGTCAGCATCAGCAGCATCCATCACCATCGACTGGGTCTTGTGTCAGAGATGGTTCTTGCTCCATGAGGTAATGAGTCCGGGTATCGTGGTATGTGTCACTTTTATCGTCAAAACCCTTGAATATGTGAATTTAATTCCTTTTGTTTCTAACAAATGCCTGGATCTTATATTTGCCCACTTGACCATGTCTGGAGGGATTGACAAGATGCCCTAGTAAGCTTGTGTCCATAGATTTTGGTTTGCCAATGGGGAGATTTCTTAAAAGCCATCGTCCGCTCCCGTCACAGCACCACTTTTTCATCTTTCTTCCCGCTCACTTATCCCATTACACTTGTCCGGGCACTTGGTTGACCAATTTTCAAGATTGCACCTTATCTCGTGGGAAGAAGGGGCTAAAGGCCCAGAAGGTAAAAGCAAGCTGGCAAAAGATAAAATCCTAAGAATAAAACCTCGAGATGCTTCGCCTAGGGATCCCCGAGAAAGAAATAAAAGGCTTCTCATCAAGAAACAGGAGGGACCCGTAAAAATAATAAAACAAGACCTAGTCAGAGGATCGGGGGTCTCATCACGAGCCAGCGTATTACGTCCATGGGTGCCTAGCAATATGACATTACCACCAACTGGTTACCACGCCAGGGTAGTGACTCTTGGTTGCATGGCCAAGAGAAAGGGGTCTCATCATGAGCCAGCCTTCTCATTTCTGTGAAAGTACTTGTGGGTAACACTGTCGCCACTGGTCACCACGCCAGGGCACTGTCCCCTGATTAGCCTCTTGAAGAAAAAGCAATAAAGAATAAAGCATAAAGAATAAAAGGCATAAATGGGCTTGGAAAAATTGCATCCAGGATAGGTGCAGCCCGCCTTCTACAAAGGCACCCACAGGTAAAACCTTGCATCCTCTACCCTCACTACACCCGCTTGCTGGACATCCCTTATCCACATCACCCACTAACATGGCTCAGATGAAGACTTTTCCGGAAACTTTTCTCTTCCAATGGACACTAGCCCAATAGGACGCCCTGTCACTTTCTCCAAACTTGTATTGCAGGCTTGTATAATGTCTTTGAGCTTTTCACTGGGTAATAGGGGTTTTATGCACATGTTTATTAATATTGATGATGAGATGTGA
>ML839901.1:7906-26581 GCA_009831015.1 Picea engelmannii | reverse complement strand
AAATGAAATTTCTCTATTAATTAATTAGTTTAAATAAAAACATGCACAACTTAATAACTTAAGTTTTCCTTCTTATTGTTTCTATCTTACTTGACTTTACTAAGAATGGTTACTAATGCAAAATGTTGATTTAAACCATTGTTTAGTTTCTCTTTCTAAATGAATGACAATAATTATTGTTTTCCCTTAATTAAAATTCCTAAGAATAGTTCTCTTTGTAATGCATTTACATCATTTTTCACTTTTACTGTCATTACAATTTTTGTAACTTGTAAGGATGGTCAAGGGTGTCATGTACATCATGTCCTTCAAGACTTACTTGACGTACTCCAAAGGTGTCATGTTTGCATTCCCTTTAAGTATCTAACTTTGCTCAATGAGAAATTGGCACAATTGTGGAGACATCGTCAACTCCCATCGTTTCCCTTATTGAGAGACTAATGGATGCCTATGAATAAGGATTACACCTTATTGTGTGCCCCTCAGTTGGTCCTAGTGAATAATCGAATCAGTGACCTACCCTCACCACAATGTGCAACCGTCAAGTAAAAGTGTCCTACACTTTTCAACTCCAGCCACAGTAGGTGTGCTAGTAGGTGGTAGCAGGGACGTCGCTCCACCTCTCCTAATAGTACCCGGTATAGCTCTACACAACCTTGTTACCCATGTGTGCATCGAATTGGAAAGCATGTTCCTTGTGCTGACATTCACTAAACCATTTCATCATAATTTTCATCATTCAAATCAATTATACCAAACATATTCATCAGATAATTACTATTTCCTTACTCAATCCAGAGTCCCAAAATCTTATCGACGATGTCCGTGCCAATGTATCCTTATAGTTCCCTGTGACACTTAGAAATCTATTAATAGTATTTGCAGTAATATACATCCAAGTCTCATGTAAAATCATCAACATAATTAATCATTATCATTAATTTATCAGATCATTGCATAATATATTTATCTAAGCATATCGTGAATTAATTTAACCAATTCAACATTGTCAAATTTGCTCAATCATAATTAAAATTATGTCTCAACATCATAATAAGAGTCAATAATTAGATCATTTGTGAATAAATGCCCTCAAAGAATAACTTTGGTTTATGATAATAATCAGGTAAAAAAAGGCACTACACTTAAGTAGAACCATACAAATGTTTTTACAATTTCCCTTAGGCCAGTTGCAATAAAATCCCATTGGTGTACCATTACACCACAACCCAAGTGATCATTATTACCATGACCATAAACCTAAAGTTTACATAGATTGAGGGGTGGTGGGAACTGAGTAGTTTACATAGATTGAGGGGTGGTGGGAACTGAGTAGTGATCCCAATTGGAAGGGAGTATTCCTTGAAGTTTAAGTAGTATGGATGCCATGAAAGTATCGTCATAAATATCAAAATAAAGGTAAAAAGGAAATGAAGAACAATCAATCTAGTTGTCAAGGAGGCGAGCAACACTTAGTTATGGGGAAATAACAAATAGTCGTGCACAGATTTTTTTGTATCCTCCAATCATCTCGAGGCTGGAAAAATATTGAAGCTTGGAAGGAGAGTTGTTGCAAAGAGGTCAAAATTGGATGGTAGAAATGGGGAAGCATGTATCCAAATTTCATTTAGGCACACCATCTTTTTCATCTAAAAATTGCCCATTTTCAAAAATTCTTTGTAATTTTTTATAGGTGCATTAATTATTTATTTAAAAAAAATGTAGCAACACAATTATGGGAATGGGATTGGCCACACAAAATACTTTATTAATAATTTTTTAGCAAATTCCTTTACTACTCAAATCATTCTCCTAGCGGAATTAGCACAGCCGCATCAACAAGTGAAACAAGCTCAAAGTTACATACATATACATTAAATTATGGAAAAGAACTACTTGAGCAATCCAACCTAAGCATAAATTAATTCATGAACATGCAAAATTAGCACAATAATGGGGGTAGTAATGAAACTCCAAAATTTCACGAAATGAATGTTTGTATAGCATGATATGAACAATATGTTGATTAAGGTTGGTTGTCATTGATGTCACCCTGGAAGGAAGTTGGAGAACCCAGGTTTGGGTAATGGACCCAAGTTTCTTTGATGGATAACGGTATATTTTTGATATATTTGCAGGTAATATTATTCTATATGGATAGTACATGTCATGCCATTTCCAGTGGTATGTGGAATGTCACATAACTCCTCATGGTTAAAGAGTTATGGTCATGTGAAGTTGGAGAAACCTCATGAGTCATCTAGAAGCCCCAAAAGGTCAAAGTAGTCAAAGTGGTTTAAGAGATTTTTAGAAGGTAAATAATAAAGTGAAGTGATGAGTGTACTATAATTCAAAGTGAATACAAAAGAAATTATTTAAATAATAAAGTTAATGGAGAAATTACTAAGTTGACAAGTGGTTAGAAGTGGGTTAGCCCTAAAATAAAGAAAGTGGTTTAAGATGGTTAGAAGGTGACCCCTTGAGGTAAAGTGAAGTGATGAGTGTACTATAAGTCAAAGTGGATACAAAATAAATTATTTAAATAATAAAGTTAATGGATAGATTACTAATATGACAAGTGGTTAGAAGTTGGTTAACCCTAAAATAAGAAAAGCGGGTTAAGATGGTTAAAAGGTAACCCCTTGAGGAAGCTACATGAAAGTATAAATAAGAGGCAAGGCTCTCTCATTTTATATCGCACTTGAGCATATTGAATATCTACAGATGATTGAGGTAACCAAAGTATATCTAAGCCGAATTTCAGAGAGAAGGTGAAGTAAAGAAGGCCGAAATTCAAGGGAGGATAAATTATTTTGATGATGTTTTCTAAGGTATGTTATTTTCAGGTCATCTCACCATTTTCGCAATAATTTTTTTTCTAGAATGATTTAGACCGTGAAATTGATAGGACATTGAGAAAACATTTCCAAGTAGTTGTGGTACGAATTTCATCTTGTGGATCGTTGTATTTTTGGAGTTACACTCCGTGGAAAATAGAGTTTGTGGCTAGTCCTAAAACTAGTCTAAAACAAGTGTTTCGGGTAAAAACGTCATAACTTTTTCATAACAGATCCAAATTAAGTAAGACCAAATGTGTTGGTTAGAGTACAATCTGCAATATTCTGTGTAAAATTTTCATATCCATACAACAAATATTCTGTGCAGGGCACGTTCTACAAGTTCGCTCTCTAGAATAAACCATAATTCAACAAGGTATGTCATTTTTACTATAACTCCTTTTTTGAGAGGTTCCAAGTAGTGACACATGGAGGAATTGCATAAAACACACTTAAGAACATTGTGTACTATTTTCAGATCTTTATTCATTACAGGTACATAGTTATGATTATTTCAAGTTAGGGTTGTTGACTAATCCAAAACTAGTCATGTGAGACTAAAGAAAAGTTAGATGAAAATGTTAGTCTCTTATTGTTAAAGTTAAGGAAGGTTTGTAGGTATGTGATCATATACACCAGGTCTATTACAGAGTTACAAATCATATTTGGATGATGAAATTGATGGGGGCTTTTGGTTGAGGTATATGTTGGGTACATGGTTGAAACAAGTAGTTGATGAGTTGGCACATACATGAGGTGTATAGTTGATGATGTTGGTGCATCTTGATGAGTCATAGTTGATGAGTATTTGATACATTATTGGTACATACTTGGTACATGGTTGGATGCACTTGTTTATGGTACAAGTTGATTACAGGTTGTTTGGTACAGGTTGGTGCATGGTTGATGCACTTGTTTATGGTACAAGTTGATTACAGGTTAAGGTACATGTTGATGCATGGTTCGGGTTTATTGGTACAAGTTGTTTGGTGCAGTTTTATTGGTATAGATTTACAACAGTGTATCTCAAAGTGATAGTGTGACAGTGGTCCCATCATTCTACTTATACGTCAGGGCGGTTGGATGGGGCAAGGACAGGTGGTTGTAGCCACCTTTTGGTTGTAGCCGGAGAACATAGGGGGTTGTAGCCATAGAATTGGGGAGTTAGAGCTTCCCTCAAGTTGTAGCCTGGGATACTAGGGGGTTGGAGCCTCCTTCCAGTTGCAGCTGGAAAACAAAGGAAGTTGGTGCTTCTAATGAATGTAATTCTTCAAGACATATAAGAAAAAACATTATGTGGTTTTCTCTCACTTTGGGTTTCCACGTAAAACATTGGTGTACTATGTATGTGTATTTTTTCACTGTTTGTTTACTCTGCAGTTATTGGATGATAATGCTACATTGATATAACACTTGGATTATATGGTTACAAATGATTAAATTTCTCTATTATTGATTTACCCCCCTCTTAGTATTCCAACAATTGGTATCAGAGCAGATTCCTTCAGAAATCAGTTTAACCACTGAAAAGTAGATCATGGAGAGCAAAAACTTGTATAAAAATGGAATACCACAGTTTGATGGACATAAGTATGCATTTTGGAGCATAAGGATGAAGACATATATACAGGCACAGGGATTTGAAATTTGGCAATCAATTGTAGATGGATACACAATACCAACAATTCCGCCAACAAATGACAAAACAATGAAACTTGGTCAGAATAATTTGAAAGCCACAAATGCACTTCTGGATGGTCTCGGTGAAACGATATTCACCAAAGTTGCACATTGTAAATCCACTAAAGAGATTAAGAACAAACTACAAAATATTTATGAAGGTGATTCAAAAGTCAAAGCAGCAAAGCTTCAAACTTACAGAGGTCAGTTCGAACAACTAAAGATGAAGGAAGATGAGAATATTGCAGCTTACTTCTTACGAGTCGATGAAACAGTAAATGCAATCATGGGATTGGGAGAAGAAATTCAAGAATCTGTAATTGTTCAAAAGGTACTAATATCTCTTCCTATGAAATTTGACCCTAAGATATCAGACTAGAAGAAAGAGCAGATCTAAACTCAATAAGAATGGACGAACTACATGGAATCTTCACAACATATGAAATGAAAACTGAACAAGAAAATCCAAATGTAAAAGAAGCAGCCTTCAAAGCATCCAAAAGATCAAAACAAAAGGGAAAGCAACAAGAAAAAAAACATAGCAGCAATAGTGACGTCTTGGAAGATGATGAAGAAGTGGTCAACTTTGTCAAAAGACTGAACAAGAGAACCGACAGTAGGTATAGAGGTAAGCTTCCTTTAATTTGTTTTAATTGTGATGGTATTGGTCATTTTGCTAACAAATATCCTCATAAGAAAAAGAGAAATGATGAAGGTTACTCAAAAAACAAACAAACATATAAAGACAAAAAAACCACAAAGAAAGTTTTCAAGTAAAACTTATGCACCAAAGAAGACATCTCATCATCAGATGATGATGAAGTCAGTGACAATGAGATAGAAAGAGTTTTATTCATGGCAGTAGAATACTCTGATAAAGAAGACTCCAAAGAAGAATATGAAGAAGTCGAAGAAGAATATGAAGAAGTCAGAGAAGAAATTGAAGAGGCAGAAATTGACTATCGAGAGGAATTATTGAGTGCCATAGAAGTTATCAGAAGAGAAAAGAGGAAAAACAAGAAGCTACAAGCGAAACTAGACAAGAAAGAAGACACTCATGAATTATAACAAATGATCACAAATTTGAAGATCCAAATTGAAGAAGATAAAATAATTGAAGAAGCACTCAAAGAACAGCTAGAAGGAAGAGACAGGATCATTGAAAATTTGGAAGCAGAGATTGTCACATTAAGAAAGGATCTTCAAAAGAAAAATATGCAGAACAACTCAAAAGTTTTGAATGACATTATCAGCAGTCAAAGGCCTATCATGACAAGTCAGGACTTGGATACAATCAGACAGAAAAGGGATCAACCTCTAAAACAATAGAATAAGAAACATATCCAAAAAACTATGCAGAAACAATCAAATGGGATATGAAGGTCTACAGAGAAAATTACAGGGACACTCCTCCACCGAGAAGATTCAGATTTCAGAATCAACGACCGACAGAAACAGATAGGTCTCAGGAAGAAGAAGGATTCATAAGAGCACCTCCTTTCAGAAGATCTTCAACTCCCAGGTATCAAACTATTTTTTTTTGTTTATGTTATGCATGTAATAATTTTGGACATAAAGTTGTGAATTGTAGAGATAACAACAGAAACATAAACAAATTTGAAATTCATACACAAAAGGGTTATCCAAGAAGGCCTAGCGAAACACAGAGAAGAAGTTACAACAAGTTTGAATCATTAAGCACTAAAGTGGAATGCTACAAGTGTAACAACTTTGGACACATGGACAAAGATTGCAGAATGACAATCCCTCCTAGATAACCACAACAGAACAACAACAATCACAGACATGAACCTCACAAAAGGACATGGATAAGAAAGCATAATCAATACAACAATGAAGAATGTACACTCACTCTACAAGTTAAGCAGAAGAAACGTGGTTGGTATGTTGACAGTGGATGTTCAAAACACATGACAGGTGATAGAGACAATTTGCTTACATTAAGAAAGGAAATAGATGGATCAATCTCCTTCGGAAATAATGATTCAACTAAAATCATTGGAAAAGGCACAATCAGAATTGGGTACAAGAATACAAAAACATAAAATGTTCTACTAGTAGAAGATATGAAACATAATCTTCTAAGTGTGAGTCAAATGTGTGACCAAGGTCATAAAGTTACTTTTGATACACAAAAGTGCGAGATAAGAAAAGAAGGTTCAGGAAAATTGATTGCTACAACTGCGAGAACTTCAAGCAATATATATGTGTTAAGTGAAATTGGAAATGAAAAGTGTTGTCTAGGAAAGGAAGATGAAAGTTGGCTATGGCACAAAAGAATGGGTCACATACATTTTAATAACCTTGTCAAAGTCAGCAAACGAGAAGTAGTCAGAGAAATGCCCCAGATCATGAAACCAACCAACACTTTCTGCAATCATTGTCAACAAGAAAAACAAACAAAGACCAGGTTCAAATCAAAGGAATATTCAACAACAAGACCACTGGAAATTGTGCATACTTATCTAGTTGAACCAACTACAATAGAGCATTTAAAAGGTGAGAAATATTTTATATTATTAGTTGATGATTATACAAGAATGACTAAGTTTGTTTTCTCAAAAATAAGTCAGAAGCTTTTGAAAACTTCAAGATATACAAGGAAATGGTTGAAAATGAAATGGATTCAAAAATCAAATGCTTGAGATCTGATAATGGAGGAGAGTTCACTTCAAAGGAATTTGTGGACTACTGCAGCAGTCATGGAATAAAAAGGTAATTCTCCAAATTGATAGTACATGAAATGGCTCGAACAATGCTAATGGATTCCAAATTGAAATATATTTTTTGGACACATGCAATGCATACAACAGTTCAAATTCAAAACAGAGTAATCCTCATAAACAACACTGACAAAACTCCCTACGAGCTATGGAAAGAAAGAACAACAAATGTGAAGCACTTCAGAGTTTTTGGAAGCAAATGCTACATCAAACGAGAAGATGGCAGAATGGGAAAGTTTGACTCTCATGTGGACAAAGGAGTACTTGTTGGTTACTCAAGTACAAGGAAAGCATACAAGTGTTACGACCTGAGATTGAACAAAGTTGTAGAAAGCATCAACGTAACAATTGATGAAACAGGTACACAAGAATTAAAGGAAGAAGAAAATGAATCAATGGAACAACTTTACAAAGAAGAAACAGAAGATGAAAAAGAAGTAGAATGGGAAGATGAAGAGGATTTGACAGAAGCAGAAGAGCAAGTTCAACAAGTGCCTCCAAAGACACCTAGCAGACGAGTATAAAAGAATCATCCTTCATATCAAATTATTGGAAACAAAGATGCAGGAGTTGAGACTAGAAGAAGAATCTGTTCACCAGAACAAACACACCTAGCACTCTCATCTACGATTAAACCAACCTGTTTTGAAGAGGCCAGCAAGGATGAATTTTGGAATAAGGCCATGGATTAAGAATTTGATCAAATAGAGAAAAATGACACTTGGGAAATGGTTTCAAAACCAAAGAATAAGAATGTGATCGGCACAAAGTGGGTATACATGAATAAATTGAATGAAGATGGACAGGTTACAAGGAACAAAGCTAGATTGGTATGTAAAAGATATGCACAGGTTGAAGGAATCGACTTTGAAGAGACATTTGCCGCAGTTGCTAGAATGGAAGCAATCCGATTGTTTTTAGCTTATGCATGCTCCAAAAATATTAAAGTGTATCAAATGGACGTAAAATCAATTTTTCTGAATGGAGAACTTGAAGAAGAAGTGTACATTGAACAACCAGAAGGATTTCAATTGTCGGAGAACGCAGATTATGTGTGTAAATTAAAGAAGGCCTTGTATGGTCTAAAACAGGCTCTTAGAGCATGGTACTCTAGACTGGATAAATATCTACAACGGTCAGGGTTCAGAAAAGGAAGTGCAAACAACAAAATCTACATCAAGGTAAGTCAAGATAGTATTTTATTAATTGAATTTTATGTTGATGATATTATTTTTGGTAGTGATGATGATAGGTTAAGCCCTAAATTTGCAAAGGATATGCAGAATGAATTTGAAATGTCATTACTTGCAAAACTATCCTTCTTTATGGGACTTCAGATACGTCAAAGCAACCAAGGAATTTTTATTTCTCAAACCAAGTATATAAGAGAAATGTTAAAGAGGTTCGGAATGGAAGATTGCAAACCAGTTATCACTCCCATGCAAACCAGTTGAAAGTTGAGCAAAGATGATGACTCAAAGTCTACAGATCAGAGGCAGTAAAGATCAATGATTGGTAGCCTACTATATGTGACAACACAGACCAGATGTAATGTAGGCAGCTGGACAGGTGGCACGTTTTCAAGCAACACCAAAGAAATCACATGTATTAGCAGTGAAGAGGATTTTCAGATATCTCAAATGAACATAAGAGTTTGGATTATGGTATCCAAAAGGAAAGGATCTATCACTTATTGCCTACATAGATGCAGATTGGGCAGGTTGTATTGATGACCGACGAAGCACCAGTGGAACAGTATTATATTTGGGTGATTGTTTAGTATCATGGCTAAGCAAGAAACAATCATCAGTATCTTTATCTACAACCGAACCAGAGTATATTGCAGCAACAACATGTTGTACACAGGTTCTTTGGATGAAACAAACTCTGACAGATATACAGGTTGAGTATGATGAGCCCATTCTAATATATTGTGATAATACAAGTGCCATTAGTATCTCAAAGAACCCGGTGATGCACTCCAAGACGAAGCACATTCCAATCAAGTATCACTTTCTACGCGAACAGGTTGCAGAAGAGAACATCAGAGTTGAGTATGTGGGCACAAAAGAACAAGTGGCAGACAGATTTACAAAACCACTTCCACGGGAAGCCTTTGAGTATCTTCGTCGAGGACTCGAAGTTATTTCTGCTCCAAAATGAATGTTTTTTAATGCTTATCTTATATGTCTTAAATGTACACGAAGAAGCACCATAAAGAAGACAGTTCAATTAGGGGGAGCAACCCCGAATGGAAAAATACCTTTGTCATTGATGACAAAGGGGAAAATATTTATCAGATGCATAAGACAAAGGCATGGTTCCAAGGGGAGCATGAGTGATATAACTTCAGTATTGCATGACATTATTTCAGTATTGCATTAGATTGTTGCCATCAATTCCAAAGGGGGAGATTGTTGATTAAGGTTGGTTGTCATTGATGTCAACCCTTGAAGGAAGTTGGAGAACTTAGGTTTAAGTAATGCGCCCAAGTTTGTTTGATGGATAACGGTATGAGTTTTGATATATTTGCAGGTAATACTATTCTATATAGATAGTACATGTCATGTCATTTCCAGTGGTATGTGGAATGTCACATAAATCCTCACGGTTAGAGAGTTATGGCCATGTGAAGTTGGAGAACCCTCATGAGCCATCTAGAAGCCCCAAAAGGTCAAAATAGTCAAAGTGGTTTAAGAGATGTTTAGAAGGTAAATAATAAAGTGAAGTGATGAGTGTACTATAATTCAAAGTGAATACAAAAGAAATTATTTAAATCATAAAGTTAATGGAGAAATTACTAAGTTGACAAGTTGTTAGAAGTGGGTTAGCCCTAAAATAAGAAAAGTGGTTTAAGATGGTTAGAAGGTAACCCCTTGAGGTAAAGTGAAGCGATGAGAGTACTATAAGTCAAAGTGGATAAAAAATAAATTATTTAAATAATAAATTTAATGGATAAATTACTAATTGGACAAGTGGTTAGAAGTTGGTTAACCCTAAAATAAGGAAAGTGGGTTAAGATGGTTAAAAGGTAACCCCTTTAGGAAGCTACATGAAAGTATAAATAAGAGGCAAGACTCTCTCATTGTATATCAAACTTTCAAGCATATTGAATATCTACAAGTGACTGAGGTAACCAAAGGATATCTAAGCCAAATTTCAGAGAGAAGGTGAAGTAAAGAAGACCAAAATTCAAGGGAGGATAAATTCTTTTGATGATGCTTTCTAAGGTATGTTATTTACAGTTCATTTCACAATTTTCGCAATAACTTTTTTTCTAGAATGATTCAGACCGTGAAATTGATAGGCCATTGAGAAAACATTTCCAAGTAGTTTTGGTACAAATTTTAGCTTGCGGGTCGTTTTAATTTTGGAGTTACACTCTGTGGAAAATAGGGTTTGTGGCTAGTCTTGAAACTAGTCTAAAACAGGTGTTTCGGGTAAAAACGTCATAACTTCTTCATAACATATCCAAATGAAGTAAGACCAAATGTGTTGGTTAGAGTACAGTCTGTGTTATTCTATGTAAAAAAATTCAGATCCATACAACAAATATTTTTTGCGGGACACGCTCTACAAGTTTGCTCTCTAGAATAAGCCAGAATTCAACAAGGTATGTCATTTTTATTATAACTCATTTTCTGAGAGGCTCCAAGTAGTGACACCTGGAGGAATTACATAAAATACACAGAAGAACATTGTGTACTATTTTCAGATCTTGATTCATTACAGGTACATAGTTAGGATTATTTCAAGTTAGGGTTGTTGACTAATCCAAAACTAGTCATGTGAGACTAAAAAAAAGTTTGATGAAAATGTTAGTCTCTTGTTGTTAAAGTTAAGTAAGGTTTGCAGGTATGTCATCATATACACCAGGTCTATTACAGAGTTACACATCATATTTGGATGATGAAATTGATGAGGGATTTTGGTTAAGGTACATGTTGGGTACATGGTTGAGACAAGTAGTTGATGAGTTGGCACATACATGAGGTGTATAGTTGATGATGTTGGTACATCTTGATAAGTCATAGTTGATGAGTAGTTGATACATGATTGGTACATACTTGGTATATGGTTGGATGCACTTGTTTATGGTATAGGTTGATTGCAGGTTGTTTGGTACAGGTTGGTGCATGGTTGATGCACTTGTTTATGGGATAGGTTGAGGTACAGGTTGATGCATGGTTTATGCATGGTTCAGGTTTATTGGTACAGGTTGTTTGGTGCAGGTTTATTCGTACAGGTTTACAACAATATATCTCAAAGTGATAGTGTGACAGTGGTTCCATCATTCTACTTATACGTCAGGGCGGTTGGACAGGGCAAGGACAAGTGGTTGTAGCCGGAGAACATAGGGGGTTGTAGCCGCCTTCTGGTTGTAGCCAGAGAATTAGGGAGTTGGATTTTCCCTCAGGTTGTAGCCTGATAAACTAGGGGGTTGGAGTCTCCTTCCAGTTGCAACTGGAAAACAAAGGAAGTTGGTGCTTCCAATGAATATAATTCTTCAAGACATATAAGAAAAATCATTATGTGGTTTTCTCCCGCTTTGGGTTTCCACATAAAACACTGGTGTACTGTGTATGTGTATTTGTTCATTGTTTATTTACTCTGCAATTATTGGATGATAATGCTACATTGATATAACACTTGGATTATATGGTTAAAATGATTAAATTGCTCTATTACTGATTCACCCCCCCTTTCAGTAATCCAACACAATACAAGTCTTTTACAACCAAATATCATCCAATTATCACTACCACTAACCACAACTTGAATCCGTTTTCAGTCTAAATATGAGGTTAAAATAATGCATGCCAAGCGAATACAAAGAATTTTCATTCCATCTATTCATATTTAAAATGGCACATGTATAAATCATGGGAAGATTAACAAAATAGGAAAAATATGGTATGTTGTAATTGTTGGGATTTTGCACATGACCCCTTACTAAATTCTCCATCCATGTCATCATGCCTACGTTGAATTGAGTTGTATGAATCTATAACCAAAAGCATGTACCAAGGTAGCATGACAATGTTAGTTGTGGTCAAACAATGGTGTATGACTGAGCTGTAACATCATCAATGGTCAACTAAGGACTTAACCCATATTTTAAGCAACATTGAATTACCACTCTACCATGCACCAAATCGTATCATGCAATGTACATACTATGAAGATGAGTATGTGCAGCTTTGTACCTCCGATACATTGACCAAAATTGTAACTCACTTAGACAATTATTTGGTTGAAATCTTGTTAATGCATTTTCTCCGATAATGGACTCAATCAACCTCCAACTCTGGGATCAAACCTCCCTACTTAGGAGACAGTCTCTAACAATTATCCTACCAACCGGGGAATATTTATTAGAGATATAACACTTACTATGTAATAAAGTCACTTTATGACTTTAGAATATGTTAATGTTCATTTTTTGTGTAAAGCAATATATCCCACATTCATAAGTGGAATGATTTTCTTAATGAACAATAATATATAAGGAGGTAAACTCATTTGTAATAAGTGCACCAGTTATTCAATGATAATATCATTTGGAGTTATTGTGAATATTTTTCTTTGAGCTTAGTTATGTGACTCAAACCTATCTAGGGTTTCCTCATTTAGTGATCTAACTCATGTTGTAATATGGTATTAGAGAAAGAAGTCATATCAAGAGTCTCGGGCCTTTGAAAGGCAAGGTTTCCACTCCTACGACTTCAATAATCTGAGAGCCACAAAGTGCCACAATTCGAGGAGTCACCACTACAAATTTCTTTCCAATTCTCCATTTTACCTAGATCATATGCGTTTTATCTAGGAGTCGGGTAACTTGGGACTGCTACCAAGAGGGAAGGAGGATAATGTGGGTCAGAACTAGCACCAGAATTCATCAATTTCTCGACGAATATTTGTTAAGTGAAACTTGAACTCATCGTAGGGCCCGAGAAACGTCTATGGGGTTTTAACCGTTTTTATTTCACGGGAAATTTTGTTGAGAATGGACAACAATGGTGTTGAGGTGATGAAATAAGCTACAATGATCATGGATCCCTCTTTTACAGAATGAATTTTGATGAAGATTTTGATCTTCCTTTGTGTTCAAATTGTCGATTGCTTAGGGAGTCTGAGTAGATATAAGTTAGGGGCACCAATTTGGTTAATTGTCAACAGGTTGAGAGGTTATCACAACATTCGTCGAGAGCATTGATGATGGAGCAGTTGGTTCTTGAAATAACAATGCACACTCTTTATTATTTGGATTATCCGAGCTTGTGTCATCTCTCCATGACGAATTCTTCTATGCGTTGGGCAGTCAATGACGATAAAGGTTGGAAATCATATTATGCAAAAACAAAAGTTGGTGTAGATGTGAATGCAAACTACTATAATATTTTAAGGGAAAACAATATAGTGGGTCTTTGGCCTTTGTGGGAGGACCTAGGAAATCGCAATGGTGGAAAGAGGATAATTCAATTGAATAAGGTTGTCTTAAGCAGGTTTTGGGAAGACTTGGTACTAGCACTGGTAGGAGATCAGATGGATTATAGTGACTATGTTTATGGTATTGTATTAAGTGCTCTTAAGGGAAAGTTCAGATATAGACAACATATAGTGAGTGTATCCATGACTGAAGATACATCGGATGTTGACTATGGTGAAGAATCTATTGAAGATACATCAGATGTTGACTATGGTGAAGAATCTATTGAAGAAACAATATTTTATGCATTTTAGGAAGCTCACACTTTGAAGATAGGAAGGGATTGGTTAACAACTCAAAATGGATTGTTGCCTAATTAGTTTAGAAGTTGTGGATCTAGGGAAAGATCCCTCATTAGTTGGAGAGACGTGCATGTGGATTTCAGTATACTAGTGAGGTTATGTGACATGCATGTGGATTGATTTCTAGTGATTGACTTCGACAGATTTGTCATTTGGGAGTTTGGGGAGGTGGAACCCGGGAACTCGGGAATTCAACTTAGCAGCTACACCGTTACGATGGTTATGAGGCAGCTTGATGGAGATCAAACTGGTCAAGGAATTTTTTTCAAAGAAGATGCTTTTAAAGGATGTTATTGATGTTTGGTGTTCAGTTTATGTGTTTTACATTCAGTATATGTATTTGATTTCAGTTTGTTTCAACATTGTACGCCTTATGGGGGGGTATTAGATATATACAGATTACTATGTAATAAAGTCACTTTATGACTTTAGAATATGTTAATGTTTATTTTTTATGTAAAACAATATATCCCACTTTCATAAGTGGAAATGATTTTCTTAATAATATAACAATGATATATAAGGAGGCAAAATCCTTTGTAATAAGTGCACCAGTTATTCATTGATAATATCATATGGTGTTATTGTGAGTATCTTTCTTTGATCTTAGTTATGTGACTCAACCCTATCTAGGGTTTCATCATTTAGTGATCTAGCTCATTTTGTAACAATATTAGCTTGAATATACTTCAAGGCATGCCACATTCCAACATAGGGAAAATGTCCTTCTAGCTTGAGCCAGTAAATTTGTAGGGTTCCTTGTCTAGTTGCCCATTATTTGCACTATATAAGTGCATACACTTTTAACTTCATACCAACTTTAGTAACTATCTTGTTAGGATTTGACATGATAGATTCCTATTCATTTTCATCCAATGTTCATAGCTTGTAGAGCTTCAAGTTATCCACATTGAAGAATAAATGAATTCTTATTTAGGATAAAAGTGTTGAGATCACAAGAGATAAACAAGCATCAAATAAAACCAACTAGCAAACCCTAAATCAACATAAACACATAAATATAACAGAAGATGAACCCATAAACAAGAGAAACACAAGATGTAGTTGTCTATAGGCTAAACGATCAATAGTTGATGAATGGATATGATAATACAAATGACTCATGAGTGTGTATTTATAAACAACTTATAAGGTGGGGTGTCTTTCCTTATCCAAAAATCTTTAGACGCCACTTATCTATTTACATATATACATGCAATATCTAACTTGATCCAGAATAAATTTATTGATCGTATTGAGGTGGTTTGCAGAATTCTGATGATGTTCTCTTTATCCAAAAACTCATGAAATGATGATTAGTTTGTTGAATGATGAGATGATACAACATAAATAAAAGAACTCAAATTATACAATATTGATAATTGTTAAGCTCTAAATAGTGACTCATTACCCATTAATTGGGGCATATTACATTAGTAATGTTATTTTATTTATGTCAGTTTTATTCCATTAGTTGTAATTATACCTCCTAGTCTCCTATATATACCAAGGAGAAATTTTCATTTGGAATCATCTTGTAATTGTACATTTATGTGGGCATAAGGAGGTTGCCCCCTCGAAGAGGCTTATTATCTGAATTTTTCTCTTTTTCAAGGCATTGAATACTTATTTTGAGGTTTTTCTATGCTATATTGATATTTGGTTCTTAACATATGGTATCAGAGCTCAATGTCTTGGGGTTTCGCTGCTACATCTGAGACACCTTGGCATTTTCGCTATAACTTTTTTTTCTACAATGTTTCAATAGGAACGACTTGGAGGATATTTAGTATACAGAGCAGGGTACGTTGGGTTACAATTTCAGCTCCTGAGGCCTTATACTTTCGGAGATACAACCTGTGCAAGATAGGGTTCTTGAATCATCCTAAATTGAGCCATTGCAGAATTTTCTCTATAAATTTTTTTATGTAAAGTTTAAAATCCAGAACTCCGGAGGCTATTTACATAAATTAGTAAGGTATCTTTGGTAAAAAGTTCAGCTTCTAAGTCATCTTACATTTTCAGATACACCCTGTGGAAGATAGGGTATCTGACTAGTCCTATTGACTAGTCTCAAGAAGGTGTTCCAGGAAAAACAATCATAACTTCTTCCTAGAGTATCCAATTTGAGTGAGACCGGTTGCATTGGATAGTGGACAGTCTTTAGTATTTCTAGTACAAGTTTCAGAATTTTATATCAATTATTTTGTGCGGGGCACGCTATACAAGTGAGATCTCCTGGAAAGGCAAAAAATCAACAAGTTGTGGAGAAGTTACCATAAATTCCATTTGGCACATCCAATTTTGATCAGAACTGTGGCATTGCAGAGAAGAAATATCAAAGAACTACAAAAAAAGAAAGTTTCATACCCAGAAGGGTTGAAACTTTGGAGATACAATAGAAGAAAGATTGTCTAGCAGAACCACCTCAAAATCAAGGTTCAAAAGTGATACCTGGCCAACATGCCACCCAAAAAGGGAACTTCTACACCAAATAAGCCTCCAGACAATCCTACATGGACTTTGGATGAAGGTGAAGAAATCTGTACAGACATAAATAATTTACAAAAGAAGATAGTAACAAAAGATGAACTACAAGAGATGATGGATTCAACGGAAGCTAAGTTTGAGGCAATAAATACTAAGATGGATAGTTTAAAAGGGGAGATCATGGAAGAATTGAAAAACTTCCTAATAGAGAAGACACCTAAAAGTGAAAATGTATCCCATGAAATTCATGATGAGGACACAAGGAATGTGAATCAAGAATGGAGAAACTCCAACTTTGGGTTGAAGACCAACCACGTTCCTAAGATCGATATGAGGAAGTTTGATGGCAAGGACCCAATCACATGGATACTTCAGATGGAGCAATTCTTTGATCTACATAATGTGTCACATACACAAAAGGTACGAATTGTTTCTTTATATTTAGAACCCAATCAATTTGTATGGTATCGATGGCTTTGTTCTCGCAAATCACTCGACACTTGGACAATTTTCACGGAAGAAATGATAGCACACTATGAGGATACAAGGAGCAATACCTTCTTTAGCCAATTGATAAATCTCAAGCAAAAGGGTTCAGTTACAGAGCACATTGAGAACTTCCAAAAATCGAATATAAAGGTAACAAATATTCCAGATGAGCACTTGATTGTTGTATTCATAGAAACTTTAAAGGATAACATTCAACATGAGGTTCGCCTTTGGGAACCCAAATCATTGGAGAATGCATTTAGGGTGGCAAGAAATGTTGAAAGTGAAAATATGGCTATGGCTACTAGAAGGACCAATCCTAACATCTATAGAAAGAATAATGCTCCTTCTTTTAAAACACCTCAACAATTAGAGGAAAGAAAAGCAAAAGGTTTATGCTTTAATTGTAACAACAAGTATAGTAAGGGGCATACGTGTGGTGAGAAGAAATTATTCTACATAGATTGTGAAGAGGAAGAAGAACAAGAACAAGAACAAGAACAAGAACCATCCCAAGATGAAAATGTAGAAGCAATTTCGTCTGAAGAGTTGACTCCCACGATATCATGTAATGCATTGGTTGGAATTAACATTCCTCAAACCCTCAAGATCGAAGGATATATCAAAAAGAAAAAGGTAATAGTCCTAATTGATTCTGAAAGTACTCATAATTTCATTCACTATAAATTAGCCAAAGCTCTCAATTGCTTTGTATATCCAGCGCTAGAGTTTCAAGTAATGATTGCAGATGGAGGAACTATCAATTGCTCGGGAAAATGCAATAAGATCAATCTTACTATGGGGGAATATGTAATGAATAGTCCAATGATTGTTATACCCATGGGTGGTGCTGACGTTGTACTAGGAATCCAATGGTTACAATCATTAGGAACAATGGCTTTTAATTTTCAAGAACTTTTCATGAAATTTTCATTGGAAGGAAAAGAAATTGAGTTAAGATGTATCACAGGGAAACCCGGTAAGGTGATAAGTTATAATGGCATGACAAAATTATTGAAAAAGGGGCATCAAGGTGTTATTGCACAACTATGCTCATTAGATGTTCAAACATCTAAGCCATATATTCCTCAAGATCTCCAAGGGATCATTGATAAGCATTCCAAAGTATTTCAAGATATTCCCAAAGGTCTTCCACCCACTCGAAATCATGATCATGATATTCACCTAATTCCTGGGAGTGCTCCTCCTAATATCAAACCATACAGATACCCTTATGCCCAGAAGAGTGAAATTGAGCGCATGGTTGAAGAAAAGGTTGGCATTATTAGACCTAGCCAAAGTTCTTACTCTGTGCCGGTGGTAATGGTATTCAAGAAAGATGGCTCATGGCGTATGTGTCCAAATTATAGAGAGCTCAACTAGATCACTATTAAAGATAAGTTTCCCATTCTCGTCATTGATGAATTGTTAGATTAACTACATGGAGCAATATATTTCACAAAGTTGGATCTTCGTTTAGGGTATCATCAGATTAGAATAAAGGAAGAAGATATCCCAATAACAACATTCCGAACTCATGAAGGCCATTATGAATTTTTGGTCATGCCTTTTGGCCTTACAAATGCACCTTCCACATTCCAAGGGTTGATGAATTCCATTTTCAAGCCCTTCCTTCAAAAATT
>ML839900.1:21325-37476 GCA_009831015.1 Picea engelmannii | reverse complement strand
GGGGGAGAAAAATCAGAACTGTTTGCTGTCCTAAAACAGCAGCAAGAACAATTTGGAACCTTGAACATAGAGCCCAACAAGAGGTCACATGACAGACCTGTTGGGCATCCTTTAGTACCTCAGAAAATTTTCATATCTCATAGTGGAAAACCAATACATCAAACATAATATCACCATACAAAAATATAGCAAAATACGAAGGGCATTCCAATATCAATCTAAGGCTCATCAATAGTCAACCACTGAATATCATGCTATGCTTTTGGGCAACAATCAAATGATTGTGCAATGACAACTTTCCTCAAGACACTGCACACCCGTCATTGGCGATGGTTAAAAAGTGCACCAATAACAATGCCGGTTTGTCCATCAAGTGCCATCTTGTATCTACCTACAAGTCTTTGACATGTGATAAAAATCACAAATCTAACTGATAGTGATGAAAATCGCAAGGGGTGTGATGAAAATCACAGTTGTCATGATGAAAATCACGAGTGTGGGACATGGTACAGAATATGAGGTAGCGGATTGCAAAGGGGGTCATCTATTATATTGCCATTCCACCAACAAGAGTGACTTAAGGCACTCTTATTGTAACAAAGAAACAAAGGCATCCTTCAAGGCATTTATTGATGACTTTTATTTGTTTGCATGTCTAAGGTTGATAAGTAGAGTTACTACTAATGTGGTTCCTTGCAGCCCAAAGTTTTCTCACCATAAGTTGCTCTCGATCACTTTTGGGAGACAATGTAGTTGATGTACTTCCTTCATGAATACGTTTGTACTTTTGTGGCTTTAAAGTTGGTTTGCAAAAAGCAGAAATGGTCATCCCTAATGAGTTTGTTGACTACAACTAGTATTCTTCCTTAGTTTGTACCTCATGCAATCACTCATACAAGCAACTAGCCTTGTGTTAAAAGATAACTTAGAACCTAATTAAAACTATTCACATCTTAATCACCGGTACCGCAAGTGAAGATTAATTAAATACATTAAGATGTGAACAATCAATGCTCCATAACAAGTGGGGACATCCTTGTCATTGCAGGGACAACGTAAATTCCTTCAAGGGATGTGCCTTGTGTCTAGAGAGATTGGCATGCTTATGTCCTACACAAATTCTTTCATGATATGTACCATGTATAAGTTGAGAGATTGGGTTGCATCTTCCTAGACCTAAGTGTGACACAAATGCACACGAGTATGCATCCATCCAATTTGTATGCATGCACTCTGGATAGTTATGATTTTTTTGTCAAAATTAAAGCACTCTATACAAAGTGTTGAAATTGGCTTGGTCACTACTGTGGAAGAAAGGGGGCTATGATTTTGGTTTTATATCTTTTGGCATGTGATTCTCAAAGACAAGGTTAAATAATTTTTGGTTTTTATTTATTCCAGTAGGCTCATAGCCCAATTGGTCAAGAGTTAGAGTGACAAGATGACATCTCAAGTTCAAATCTTATAGGGTGCAATTATATTGAACACTAGCTTGATTATATGTGGACGAGTCTTTTCTAAATCATGCTGAGAAAATTTGATTGGAGTTTGTGCTTGACCTTGTGGTCATTGTGTTCCATTTCTAATATGGTTTAATATTGTGCAAAATTGTGAGTGCTTAGCATTTCTTTGTTTCTAGTGCTTCTATTGAGGTGCCTGAAGGATTCTTCAAGTTTGGGATAGAGGAAAACTAGATCTCTCTACAGTGGGTTGATTGTGAAAGTTTTTTGATGCATTCAACTCTTGGGGTGAATGTGCCTTTACATGCTTGCCACCTCCTTGCTACCATTTTACTTTGGATCCCTTTGCCAAAAATTGAGCTACTACAACACTACCTCAACTCTATATCGAGGATTGCATTAATTAATATTGTAGAAACATCTAACTTCTTGTTCTTCAAAGGTTTGCAAAGTCAAGTGTTAAAGCAATAAGACTCCACCCAAGCTAGACATATCTCTGCTAGCAATAATTGCTTATGTATTGATTTGGTTTGATACTTACATGTGATTATGTATGGACTCTTTTGTACCATGCAAGATTTAAGAATTTATCCAAGCTTCCCTTGCATGGATGATATCCACAAGTTGATTTAGTTGGGCATATTGTGAAATTTGAACCTTGAGCTTTCCCTAATAGGATATATATTTACTTGTTGACCACAATTTTAGGGTTTTATTCCACACTGCAATTCAAAACTATTTAGGCGTGCACAACGTGGTCATTACTCTTGCTTTGGCAATGATTTTAGATTGTTTATTTCCAACATGGATTCTATTACAATGCAGTCCTTTGTAGCTAGTCAACAAATCTTTCACTTTTGCGGCTAGAATATTTTATAGAGTAGATTGCTCTAGACCAAACAACTCAAAAATAATTTCCCACCTATTGTTATTCATGTATACAATAGAAGCGTTGGTAAAACGATTTGAGTTGTAGGGGGATGACAAAGTTCAAAATCCCTTGTGTTCTCTTTTTGGGAAAAGAGAGGGAGTAATGATATCTTCAGAGGGAATTACAATTTTGGAGGGAATCTATCTATCTATATCTATATCTATCTATACATGTTTATATATATAATTTTTTTTTTGAAAATGTTTCTTGTAGTGCAATTTTGATTTTGTTTGTGGGATAGTGGATCTGATTCAACGAGTTTTCTGATGTTTAGTTGCACACTTTATGTATTTCTTTTTTTAGGGATGCTCTCAATGAAGAAGAAGCATTGCTTCTCTAGATACAAAAACACCATGAAGAAGACAAATTACTATAGAAAGTTTGTGAGAAGAATATTTTCAATCTCAATGAGCAAGCTTCTCAACATTGTGATGATGTTGGTTCTTTGTAGAATATTAATGCTAGTGAACATAATACTATTACTCTAATATAGAATGATAATACAAGGCTTAAGGGTTAGGTTGATTCATTGCATGATATAATACCTGGATACAAGGTGAGGTAGTTTTTTTAGGACTCTGTTTTCGAGCTTCGAGAGAAGGCTTTGCACTCTGGAATGATGATGTCCACCACTTTGATGAGTATCAAGCTTTGAATCATGATTGTGATCCTCCTCCTTCCTCACTTGGATGAGAAGGACCATTCTATCTAGGATTTGCAGTGCCTTAGTCATGATCTTGTCAAAGAAATAAGTGAATTGAAAGATACCAGTGATCAATTAAGGAAAAATGTTTGAAGCATGTCCTGTTATTTTGACATAGATTCTGTCTTGTTACTAGTCTTTTGAATAAGTATGATGATGAAGCTGATGATTGGGCTATGCGTATTAATGTGATTGAAGAAACCTTAGAGCCTGTTTGTCAAAAACTCATGAATGAATTTGTTGAGAAGGACGAGATAATTGACACCTTGCAAATGGATATTCAATCTTCTTTCTATGCCACTTTCTCTCATCCATTGCTGGCTACTCATGACCAACTTTCTCGTGAGTTTGAGAAGCACACTAAAGGGTTTTCTTTCAGAGTGCTTCATCAGATGGATATAGAGGCGACGGACTTGGTGAACATGGTTAGGGAATTGTTACTCGTATTGAGCTTGGGAGGAGACCAGAGCAAGTGGTGTTGATGATTACAGCTGCGTGAGACATCCTTCAGGACACAGACCTGAGAGAGAGCCCCTGAGATGGGTGTGTGGTTCCTATCTGAGACATAACTGGAATGTAGTGATGGCCTCCTCCTTACAGTGAGTTGAGAAGAACTCCAGATGATTCTCCTGTGTAACGTAGTGAGAAAGGAGATCTGTTGAGTTGGACATGCCTGTGGCTGAGCACAAGGTGAACGTGTGAATTCCCATAAGCTGAGTGCATTGTTATGAGACATAGATGAAGACGATGTATTAGCCTCCTCTGAGCAGAGAGTTGAGATGATGAACTCTAGGTGACTCTCCTGTGTAATGTAGTGGGAAAGAAGATCTGTTGAGTTGGACGTGCCTAAGGATGAGCACAAGTGAACGTGATCCTAGTGGCTGAGCACTAGGGAGTGTGGTTCTCCTGTGAGACGCAGTGAGATAGAGATATGGACATCCCTATGGATGTGCCCCTAATGGTTGAGCACTAGTGGGTGTATGAGATCCCTTGCTATGTTGTTCAAGAGTCGGACTTACATGTAACCCAAATTGTAGTGTAAAGGGTACAGGTCGGCCCCACCTTAATGTAATAGATAATTAATGTAAAAGATAATTAATCTGGTTATTATTAATTATATTGTGAGTTAGAGAGGTCAGCCCTGTTGTGCCAATAGACACTTATGTTGACAGGTTTAGTCTAATAGAAGTAAAGGTAAATTCCCCATTGAGGAATCATATCTTTTGTGTGAGTTTGGAAATTTCAGCAAGTACATCTTTTTGGTAAAAGTGCGCACCTCTCTTGGGCGCTAGTCCTCTAGGGTTTGCAAGCAACCTTTTGTGTGCTAGGTTTTCTTGGTGGTGGAGGTCTTTCTCTTGAAGAATATAGCAAAGGATTGGTTGGGTTTTCTTCCCTTGTTTAGAGGGGTTTCCTAGGATACTTCTTGTGTACTTGTGCATGGTGTTTCTTCTTGTGATCTTGGTTGCTGCAACAAAATTGTTTATGGTTTAAGTTAAATGCTAAAATGGAATGAACTTCATGATTAAACCTTGCCTATTAAAAAATCAACATGGTATCAGAGCATAGGTCTTGAAGAACCCTTGCACAAGCACTTAAAAGGCTAAGCCGTCCTTCTTCTGCAGTTCCGTACGGCCTCTAGGGTTTCAGCAGAAATCCGTACGACCCTCACTTGATTGGCCTTTTTAGCACCTTACACACGGACGTTGGAGCTAAAACTTGGATCAAGTTGTACGGCCTTCCTCAGCGCATCTCCAGAGACCTTCAAAGTGAATTTATGAGGATTTTGAGTTTTTGGCCGTAGGGTTTTTAGGGTGCTGAAATTTTCTGCAGAATCTTGATCTTAGGGTTTCTGCAACTTCTTGAAGAAACGTTTCAACTCAACAAGCATTCTTGTGACACTCTCAAAATTGATTGTTGGCAGTCCTAATCCCAACAAAACCTAAGGTTACTAGTCCAACCTAACCATTAGGTTTTCTAAGTCCAGTTGGCGAGAATTTGAGAAGAAATCCGAAAAAATGAAGAACAAAACTTTAGTAGAAGATAGGCTTGATGGAACAAGCAACTTTAGCTACGGGAAGTCAAGACGTCAGGTCACCCTTGAAGAAGATGACCTTTTGGACGTGGTAACAAAAACGTTACCAGATACAACTACCGATGAAGAGAAGAATATAAGAAAGAAAGAAGATGTCGAGGCAAGAAAAATAATCATCTACTCAGTAAGAGATCATCTCTTACCTCGTATTGCCAACCTGAAGACAACTTATGAAATGTATGAAGCATTAAAACATATGTTTGAAAGTGACAACACCCTCAGAGCTTTTACCATAAAGGGCCAAGTTCAAAGTACTAAGATGACAAAAGGTGATACAGTTGCTACCTTCTTTATGAAGATATCAGAGATTAAAGAACAACTAGGAGCCATTGGAGAAATCATGTCCGACAGAGAACTTGTCTTATCTACTCTCAACAATCTTCCAAAACACTGGGAGCCTTTTCTTCAAAGCATCAGTGTAAGATAAAATTTACCAACCTTTGATCGTCTGTGGACAAATTGTACTCAAGAAGAACCTAGACTTAGAAATAGAGGAGTGGAAGACTCCCCTGATGAAAATCATGCTCTTGCACTTCATACAAAGAAAGGAGGAAGATTCAAAAGAAACTTCAGATAAACATTTAGACATGAGAAGTCTCCATCAACGTCAGGTCATAATCAAAGAAGAGATGTTTCAGAGATTCAATTCTTCAGATGTGACAAATATGGGCAGTATGCAAGAAATTGTCCAACCAGGAAGAAGGGAAGACAACATGCTTCCACTACTGACATTGATCCAGACCCACCTTAAAAGAATGAAGATAAGAGAGAAGAGAAGTACTTCCTCTAAAACCAAACACATAATTAAACATAACTACAAACCCAGGTAAATTGTTTGATCATTAATTTTATAGTTGATTGCATTCTTAATAAGTGAAGAGTATTATCTCCAGTATAGGAGCCCTCATGACTTGGACCATTATCCCTGGTACAGGAGTCCAAACCTTATTGATTGATTATTATGCTGGTCAAGAAGACAAAAGATCTAGCAAGCAATAAAAGAAGACTTCCATCCTTCAAACTTTAGAGAGAGTTACTTGACTCAGAGGGAGTTAAAAACAAAATGAAAAGAAGGAATAAATAATACCTTCTTCCCTTACAACAGTTCAGAGGGAGACAAACAATATTCCACCAAATTCAGCTGCTCTAGTTGATATGACCAGAGATATTGCAGTAGGGCATAAAAGGCCTGCCTAGTGCCAACAAAACTCTGCAGAAGGCAGAGAAACATACAAGTCCCTCAAGGGACATCTTGAAAAAGCAAAAGAGTTTTTTAAGTTACCCTTCAACCATGAGCCACTCCATTGATTCTGAGACTCCCTGTCATGGAGAAGCGATAGGTGAACAAGTATGGAAAAATGCCATAACAGAAGAATACCGATATCTCTTAAAAGAGTGATGTATGAAACATCGTTCCGAGACCAGAAGGGAGATCTATGGTGACTTCTAAATGGATCTATACAGTTGATGAAAGTATGGAGAAATACAAACCTATGGCCAGAGGATTCTCACAAGCAGAGGGAGTGAACTATGATGAGACTTATTGATCCAGTAGACATATGCACTTTCATTTATACCACCATCCATGAGTTAGAAACTACATTAGATAGATGGATTCTTGATAAGTTTAGGTTTCAACAAAAGAGTTGCTGATCCAAACCTATACTATTACATTGTTGGTGACGAGAGCCTGGTTTTGATGACTTATTAAGGAAGCTGTGTTGTTGGATACAAGCAAGCCTCAACTTCTGATTTCGAGATGAAGGATCTAGGTATGATGCACTACTTCTTGGGAGAAGAAGTATGACAGAGGACTGATGAGATTTTCCCGAGTCAAGGAAAATATACAGTAGATATTAAAGAAGTTAAATATGACAGAACTCAAATCCATGTCTACACCAATGATGATGGATTTTACGGAAGAATAAATGATGATTCAGACAAGATTGATCCACACGTGTATCGACAGGTGATTGGATCATTGATGCATTTGGTTAACACCAGACCTGATATATGTTATGCAACGAATGTGCTTAGTCAGTCCATGAGTCAGCTCGAACAGACTGACTGGATTGCAGTAAAGCATGTATTGAGATATATACGAGGCACAATTGGATATGGCGTGAGATATGTATCCAATGTGGAATTGAGTTTGCAAGGATATGCTGATACAGATTGAGCAGAGTGTATAGTGGACCGAAAGAGCATATCCGATTGTTGTTTTACTGTAAAGTTTACCATGGTTTCCTAGTGCAACAGGAAACAAAGCTTTGTGGCCTTGAGTACCACAGAAACAGAGTATATAGCATTGAGTGTGCGAAGCGGTGTAACTTCACAAGCTTCTGACATATTTTCTTGATCATAAGATGGATTCTATGATGATAACCAAAGCTGTGTGTAAAGCTCTTTGAGAACCTTTTGTCTCATGATAGATCGAAACACGTTGAGATAAAATATCACTATCAGAGACATGGTGCAAAGGAAGAGAGTACACGTGCAATATCTTCCTACCCATGAGCAGATTGCAGACATCTTCACCAAATTGGCTTGGTGAAGAATACCTCCCTAGTTGAGAGGGAGTGTTGATGACTACAACCAAGACAAAGTTCAAGTACTTCCATGTGAGACTTGGCCTGATGGAGAATGCCTCCCTAGCTGAGAGGGAGTGTTGTTGAATACAACTGCGGGAGACATCCTCCAAGACACAAACCTGAGAGAGAGCCCCTGAGATGGGTGTGTGGTTCCTATCTGAGACAGAACTGGAAAGTAGTGATGGCCTCCTCCTTACAGAGAGTTGAGAAGAACTCTAGATGATTCTCCTGTGTAACATAGTGAGAAAAGAGATCTGCTGAGTTGGACGTGCCTGTGGCTGAGCACAAGGTGAACGTGCGAGTTCCCATGAGCTGGGTGCATCGTTATGAGATAGAGATGAAGATGATGTATTAGCGTCCTCTGAGCAGAGAGTTGAGATGATGAACTCTAGGTGACTTTCCTGTGTAATGTAGTGGGAAAGAAGATCTGTTGAGTTGGACGTGCATGTGGATGAGCACAGGTGAACGTGATCCTAGTGGCTGATCACTAGTGAGTGTGGTTTTCCGGTGAAATGCAGTGAGATAGAGATATGGATATCTCTATGGATGTGCCCCTAGTGGCTGAGCGCTAGTGGGTATGAGATCCCTTTCTATATTGTTCAAGAGTCAGACTTACCTGTAACTTTAATTGTAATGTAAAGGGGCCCCACCTTAATGTAATAGATAATTAATGTAAAAGATAATTAATCTGGTTATTATTAATTATATTGTGAGTTAGAGAGGTAGGCTCTGTTGTGCCAATAGACACTTCTATTGACAGGTTCAGTCTAATATAAGTAAAGGTAAATTGCCCATTGAGGAATCATATCTTTTGCGTGAGTTTGGAAATTTCAGCGAGTACATCTTCTTGGGAAAAGTGCACACCTCTCTTGGGCGCTAGTCCTCTAGGGTTTGTAAGCAACCTTTTGTGTGCTAGGTTTTCTTGGTGGTGGAGGTCTTTCTCTTGAAGAATATAGCAAAGGATTGTTTGGGTTTTCTTCCCTTGTTTAGAAGGGTTTTCCACGATACTTCTTGTGTAGTTGTGCATGGTGTTTCTTCTTGTGATCTTGGTTACTGCAACAAAATTGTTTATGGTTTAATTTAAATGCTAAAATGGAATGAACTTCATGCTTAAACCCTGCCTATTAAAAAATCAACATGGTATCAAAGCATAGGCCTTGAAGATTCCCTATACAAGCACTTAAAAGGCCAAGCTGTCCTTCTGCAGTTCCATACGACCTCTAGGGTTTCTGCAAAAATCTATATGACCCTCATTTGATTGGCCTTTTCAACACCTTACACGTGGACGTTGGAGCTAAAACTTAGATCAAGTTGTACGACCTTCCTCTGCACACCTCCAGAGACCTTCAAAGTGAATTTCTGAGGATTTTGAGTTTTTGGCCGTAGGGTTTCGAGGGTGCCGAAATGTTTTGCAGAATCTTGATCTTAGGGTTTCTGCAACTTCTTGAAGAAATGTTTCAACTCAACAAGCATTCCTGTGACACTCTGAAAGTTTATTGTTGGCAGTCATAAGCCCAACAAAGCCTAAGGTTACTAGTCCAACCTAACCATTAGGTTTTCCAAGTCTAGTTGGCGAGAATTTGAGAAGAAATCCGAAAAATTGAAGAACAAAACTTTAGTAGAAGATAGGCTTGATGGAACAAGCTACTTTAGCTCCGGGAAGTCAAGACTTCAGATCACCCTTGAAGAAGATGACCTTTTGGATGTGGTAACAAAAACTTTACTAGATATAGCTACCGATGCAGAGAATAATATAAGAAAGGAAGAAGATGTCAAGGCAAGAAAAATAATCATCTACTCAGTAAGAGATCATCTCTTACCTTGTATTGCCAACCTGAAGACAACTTATGAAATGTATGAAGCATTAAAAGATATGTTTGAAAGAGACAACACCCTTAGAGCTCTTACCTTAAAGGGCCAGGTTCAAAGTACTAAGATAACAAAAGGTGATACAGTTGCTACCTTCTTTATGAAGATATTTGAGATTAAAGAACAACTAGGAGCCATTGGAGAAATCATGTTCGACAGAGAACTTGTCTTATCTAGTCTCAACAATCTTCCAAAACATTGGGAGCCTTTTCTTCAAAGCATCAGTGGAAGAGAAAATTTACCAACCTTTGATCGTCTGTGGACAGACTGTACTCAAGAAGAACCTAGACTTAGAAATAAAGGAGTGGAAGACTCCCCTGATGAAAATCATGCTCTTGCACTTCATACAAAGAAAGGAGGAAGATTCAAAAGAAACTTCAGATAAACATTTAGAGATGAGAAGTCTCCATCAACGTCAGGTCATAATCAGAGAAGAGATGTTTAGAGAATCAATGCTTTAGATGTGACAAATATGGGCACTATGCAAGAAATTGTCCAACCAGGAAGAAGGGAAGACAATATGCTTCCACTACTGACATTGATCCAGACCCACCTCAAAAGAATGAAGATAAGAGAGAGGAGAAGTACTTCCTCTAAAACCAAACACAGAACTAAACATGACTACAAACCCAGGTAAATCGTTTGATCATTAATTTTATAGTTGATTGCATTCTTAATAAGTGAAGAGTATTATCTCAAGTATAAGAGCCCTCATGACTTGGACCATTATCCCTGGTACGGGAGTCCAAACCTTATTGATTGATTATTATGTTGGTCAAGAAGACATAAAAGATCTAGCAAGCAATAAAAGAAGACTTCCATCCTTCAGACTTCAGAGAGAGTTACTTGATTTAGGGGGAGTTAAAAACAAATTGAAAAGAAGGAAGAAATAATACCTTCTTCCCCTACAACAGTTTAGAGGGAGATAGAGAGTATTCCAACAAATTCAACTGCTCCAGTTGATATGACCAGAGATATTGCAGTAGGGCATAAAAGGCCTGCCTAGTGCCAACAAAACTCTGCAGAAGGCAGAGAAACATACAAGTCCCTCAAGGGACATCTTGAGAAAGCAAAAGAGTTTTTTAAGTTACCCTTCAACCATGAGCCACTCCATTGATTCTGAGACTCCCTGTCATGGAGAAGCGATAGGTGAACACGTATGGCAAAATGCCATAAGAAAAGAATACCAATATATCTTAAAAGAATGATGTATGAAACATCGTTCCGAGACCAGAAGGGAGATCTATGGTGACTTCTAAATGGATCTATACAGTTGATGAAAGTATTGAGAAATACAAACCTGTGGCCAGAGGATTCTCACATGCAGATGGAGTGAACTATGATGAGACATATTGATCCAGTAGACAGATGCACTTTCATTTATACCACCATCCATGAGTTGGAAACTAGATCAGATAGATGGATTCTTGATAAGTTCAGGTTTCAACAAAAGTGTTGGTGACGAGAGCTTGAATTGGATGACTTATTCAGGAAGCCGTGTTGTTGGATACAAGCAAGCCTCAACTTTTGATGTCGAGATGAAGGATCTAGGTATGATGCACTACTTCTTGGGACAAGAAGTATGACAGAGGATTGATGAGATTTTCCTGAGTCAAGGAAAATATACAGTGGATATTAAAGAAGTTCAATATGACAGAACTCAAATCCATGTCTACACCAATGATGATGGATTTGACGGAAGAATAAATGATGATGATTCAGACAAGATTGATCCACATGTGTAATGACAGCTGATTGGATCATTGATGTATTTGGTTAACACTAGACCTGATATATGTTATGCATCGAATGTGATTTGTCAATCCATGAGTCAACCGAGACAGACTGATTGGATAGCTGTAAAGCATGCATTGAGATATATACCAGGCACAGTTGGATATGGCTTGAGATATGCATCTAGTGTGGACTTGAGTTTGCAAGGATATGCCGATACAGATTGAGTAGAGTGTACAGTGGACTGGAAGAGCAGATCTGGTTGTTGTTTTACCGTAAAGTTTACCATGGTTTCCTAGTGCAGCAGGAAACAAAGCTCTGTGGCCTTGAGTACCACAAAAACATAGTATATAGCATTGAGTGTGCGAAGCAGTGTAGCTTCACAAGCTTATGACATATTTTCTTGATCATAAGATGGATTCTATGATGATAACCAAAGCTGTGTGTAAAGCTCTTTGAGAACCTTGTGTTTCATGATAGATCGAAACACGTTGAGATAAAATATCACTATCAGAGACATGGTGCAGAGGAAGACAGTACATGTGCAGTATCTTCCTACCCATGAGCAGATTGCAAACATCTTCACCAAATTGGCTTGGTGAAGAATACCTCCCTAGTTGAGAGGGAGTGTTGATGACTACAACCAAGACAAAGTTCGAGTACTTTTGTGTGAGACTTGGCTTAATGGAGAATGCCTCCCTAGCTGAGAGGGAGTGTTGATGAATATAACTGCGTGAGACATCCTCCATGACATAGACCTGAGAGAGAGCCCTTGAGATGGGTGTGTGGTTCCTATCTCAGACAGAACTGGAACATAGTGATGGCCTCCTTCTTACAAAGAGTTGAGAAGAACTCCAAATGATTCTCCTGTGTAACGTAGTGAGAAAGGAGATCTGCTGAGTTGGACGTGCATGTGGCTGAGCACAAGGTGAGCGTGTGATTTCCCATGAGCTGGGTGCATCGTTATGAGACAGAGATGAAGACAATGTATTAGCCTCCTCTGAGCAGAGAGTTGAGATGATGAACTCCAGGTGACTCTCCTGTGTAATGTAGTGGGAAAGAAGATCTGTTGAGTTGGACGTGCCTGTGGATGAGCACAGGTGAACGTGATCCTAGTGGCTGATCACTAGTGAGTGTGGTTTTCCTGTGAGACGCAGTGAGATAGAGATATGGACATCCCTATGGATGTGCCCCTAGTGGCTGAGCACTAGTGGGTGTATGAGATCCCTTGCTATATTGTTCAAGAGTCAGGCTTACCTGTAACCCTAATTGTAATGTAAAGGGTACAGGTCGGCCCCACCTTAATGTAATAGATAATTAATGAACTCCAGGTGACTCTCCTGTGTAAAGTAGTGGGAAAGAAGATCTGTTGAGTTGGACGTGCCTGTGGATGAGCACAGGTGAAGGTGATCCTAGTGGCTGAGCACTAGTGAGTGTGGTTCTCTTGTGAGACGCAGTGAGATAGAGATATGGACATCCATATGGATGTGCCCCTAGTGGCTGAGGACTAGTGGGTGTATGAGATCCGTTGCTATATTGTTCAAGAGTTAGACTTACCTATAACCCTAATTGTAATGTAAAGGGTACATGTCGGCCCCACCTTAATGTAATAGATAATTAATGCAAAAGATAATTAATCTGGTTATTATTAATTATATTGTGAGTTAAAGAGGTCGGCCATGTTGTTCCAATAGACACTTTGGTTGACAAGTTCAATCTAATATAAGTAAAGATAAATACCCCATTGAGGAATCATATCTTTTGTGTGAGTTTGGAAATTTCAGCAAGTACATCTTCTTGGGAAAAGTGCTCACCTCTCTTGGGCACTAGTCTTTTATGGTTTGCAAGCACCCTTTTGTGTGCTAGGTTTTCTTGGTGGTTGAGGTCTTTCTCTTGAAGGATATAGCAAAGGATTGGCTGGGTTTGCTTCCCTTGTTGAGAAGGGTTTCCCAGGATACTTCTTGTGTACTTGTGCATGGTGTTTCTTCTTGTGATCTTGGTTGCTGCGACAAAATTGTTTATGGTTTAAGTTAAATGCTAAAATGGAATGAACTTCATGCTTAAAGTGGGTAATGATGCCTTAAACCTTGCCTATTAAAAAATCAACAAGTGGGTAATGAAAATTGTGAGACTTTATTGTTGGATGAAAGTCGTCTTTTTACTATTGATTTGCAGGGACTGGATCCTTCACGACCTATGGATTTGTCCATAGATGGTATGGTAGAGTTCAAGTTGACTCATATGAGCTTATTATTTATTCTTAAGAACAAAATATTGCACCTTTTGTTTAGCATGACCCATGTCATGCACCTTTTGTTCAACAAACGCTAGGTACCCACCATTGAGTTCTCATCCATATTGACACTCTAATCATGTGGATTAGAGGAATTCATCCATGTTTCAAAATTCCTCTTGGTATGGTAGCAACTCTTTTTAAAAAACTTTAGAGAAGAGGCATAAAAGGAAAAGTCTTGGATTGACACTAACTACTAGGGTTTATTATGGTTGGATTGATGATTGCTCGTTGCAACATTTGACAAGTTGTTTGAGGACATCATATTGATACCTGTTGTAGTTGCACATCCATACAATCCTCATTGCTCCTTTTGATCAAAGCCACTAGACTTGACTTAAGATAAGACTCATTTTGGTTGGAGAATCAAACTTGACTTGGGGCTTGGTAAAGACTCAAGATTCAACTTGGCAGAGAACACAATGAAAAATACAAAAAATATAGATTTTCAAGAAAAATAAATCATGGCATACCTATTTAGCAGGACTATGGAAGTTTACACTCATTTTAGGACAGAGGTGGGAAAGAGTGTCAATAGATCGTGGTACAGATCTACCGGAGGCGCATGGCAGGGACTACATTTTAGGGACTTCATTAGAGTATGAGGTGTTGCGGTTAGAAAAATGGTTCTTTAGGGAGGCGTTTAGGCTCCATAGGTTGCCCGAGTACAGTGACCCTGATCGAGACAATACAATTATCAGGACTGTTTGGCAAGCGCTGAACAAATTAGCAGACATAGAGTTGATCGCTAGTACTTGGTTTCCACCAAATGATGGCATACCAGGGACTTGCCTCATTTTGACTCCGAGGGTTACCAGTAGGGCACATCGGCAGCTAACAGGTATTGAGAGTGGTGGACCTCCAATTTGGTGGTGGGTTCCAGGAATTCATCTGAATGATAGATTGATTTAGATGAGGATGATGATTGACAGAGACGTGGCAATGATTGGGTTGCTTTTTTGGGTGTCAGTAGAGGAGAGGTCGAGACTTACTCTATATGACAGGACAAACTTGAGGTCGTTCGTGGATTTGCAGACTTAGACTTCACTGAGACACCTTCGCAGGAGAGGATTCAAGATGGCGGTTTCAGTCCCTTCAGAGAGATCGGCTTGGGGTTCTTGGAGAGGAGGATGCAGACTGGAAGCATTGGTTCGATGGTGATGATTAGATTGGTGCAACGTCAGCATGGTGGTACCTTTTCGGGATTAGTTTGGGACCTTGGGATTACATTGTTTAACAACTCAATGACTATTAGAGAGGAGAGCACTAGTTTTGACTTTTCGGAGTTTACTTTTGGGAGGCTTAGAAGTGGTTGCTTGGAGAAGTGGTCTTCTACAGAGTTGACATAGTCTATGCAGCTTATGATTGCCTGGATTATTAGGAATAGTCAAGTGGATTCTTGTATTAGCACCTTACAGACCAGTGCTATGAGTTCTTGGTGACTTTACCATATACGGGGTTCTTGTGTTCGGATGGAGGGACTTTGCGGACAATATGTAGGGAAACTGTCTGGACTATGCCTTGAGGACTGCAGTAGGCTGCAGATGCTGGAGTATTAGGGCTTTTCCCTTTGACACTTGGAGATTAAGTGTCGTTGATGCCTTATCAGTTTGTGACCACAGAGACTTTTCTTGGATGTCTGATTTAAGAGTTGACATTTTCTACATCAGTCCCTTGACAACGTTTGATTTGCTTCATTTTAGGAGCGACATGCTGAGGTTTATATATTATGGTTGGGAATATTCTATTTTTCGTTGCCCAAGATTGAGTCAGCAGCTGGGGTACATTGGCAAGATATAGTCCTTGATAGTGGGAATGATTCTCTAGGAATGCAAGAGTGGAGGATGCAGTCTAGGCATGAGGGCCAAATATTTATGATCGGAATGACGCAACGACAACATGATGAGTCCTTTCTGGTGATAGCTTGGGACCCTGGAATTTTATGGGTTGACAGTTTGGCAGCTCGTACAGATGGGAGAGCGAGTTGTTACTTTTAAAAGCCTATTCATATGGCACAATGGATTGGTTTTCTAGGTGGGACATTCTATGAAGAGTGTACCGAGTCTTCGCAATATCTGGTTGCTCTACTGATAGGTGGCCTTCAGGGCCCCCTTGGTGTCAGCACATTGCAGGACAATGTTGTGGGCGGTAGGTGCTCCACATCTTTTTGATGGGTTTGGGACCCGGGGATCATCATTAGTTTCAATTTGGTTTAGTTTGTGATGGCATTGCTTGAGGACGAACAATCTTTGGGAAGGGAGGATTTGTCATGTCCCCATTTTTGGATTCCCCTGTTCGACAGTGGAAATGACTTTCATGGCTTGTCAGTGAAGAAAAAGGGAGTCAAAAGGGATTATTTAATGTCACTTAATTAGGAGATGTCATGTATTTAAAGTGGCATTAAGGAAATAAAGATTAATAAGTTACTTATCTATTATTACAAGTGACTTTTAATCTTAAAGTGAAAGTAAAAAGGGG
>WSFP011313899.1:0-42499 GCA_009831015.1 Picea engelmannii | reverse complement strand
AAGGAAGCTACTTGGAGAGTATAAATAAGAGGCAAGGCTCTCTCATTTTAATCACACTTGAGAATATTGAATATCTATATGTTTCTGATGTAACCAAGGATATCTAAGCCGAAATTCTGAGGAAAGGTGAAGAAACGAAGGCCGAACTGCAAGGAAGGATAAATTCTTTTGATGGTGCTTTCTAAGGTATGTTATTTAAAGGTCATCTCACCATTTTCGCTATAAATGTTTTTATATGATGATTCAAAACGTGAAATTTCTATTCCATTGAGAAAACATACCCAAGTACCTGTGGTAAAATATTCAGCTTGTGGGTTTTTGTATTTTTGGAGTTACACTCCGTGGAAAATAGGGTTTGTGGCTAGTCCTGAAACTAGTCAAAAAAAGGTGTTTCGGGTAAAAACGTCATAACTTATTCATAATAGATCCCAATTCAGTGAGACCAAATGTGTTGGTTAGGGTACAAGATTTAGTATTTTTTGTAACATTTTTAGATCAATTCAATGAATATTTTATGTAGGCCACGCTCTACAAGGTCACTGTCTAGAATAATCCATAATTCAACAAGGTATGCCATTTTTTCTATAACGCCTTTTCTAAGAGGTTCCAAGTAGTGACACCTGGAGGAATTGCATAAAATGGACTGAAAAACATTATGTATCAGGTTCATATATTTATTCATTACAGGTACAAATTTATGATTATTTCAATTTGGGGTTGTTGACTAATCCAAAACTAGTCATGGTTGAGACAAGCAGTTGATGAGTTGGCACATACATGAGGTATATAGTTGATGTTGGTACATATTGATGAGTCACTTTTGATGATTATTTGACACATTATTGGTATATACTTGGTACATGGTTGGATGCACTTGTTTATGGTACAGGTTGATTACAGGTGTTTTGGCACAGGTTGGTGCATGGTTGATGCACTTGTTTATGTTGATAGATTGATATCTATTGAGGATTGTTGCCTCATCTCAGTTGGTGCTGAGAATGTAAGATGAGTATTTCATATAGAGTTGGTTCTCTTGTAGAGTTGTACTCTATTTAGTTGTTGTTGAAAAACCCCCAGATTGAAGTCCATAATAAAAAGAAAAATTGTACATACATCTTGTGTTCTTTGTGTTCCTTGTGGAGATGATTTGTTGATGATATGTTGTTGATATGTATTCACATCTAACTGATTATAAATGAAAATAATAAGTAATGAGAAAATGTTGAATGTTAACTAAGGAGTTTTTGTGTAAGAGGGAAGTTTTGGGAAAAGATCCCCACACTCATTCACCCCCTCCCCCCTCTAAGTGTGGTAGGTGTGTCCAACAATAAACCCATTTATTCTGCAATGCTCTTTTTCCTGCAGGCAACTGAACCAAATCCCAAGTCTGGTTATTTACCAGGGAATATGTTTCCTCTTTCATGCTTTGCTCTCACTTCTTTTTAGTGTCTACCTACATTGTTTTTTCATAACATTTTGGTTTGCTAGAATCAATCAACAATAAATAATACAATGAAGGAGAGTATCGTTCAGGGGGTCTACTTAACCTAGTATATCTTCTAAGAACACTTGCAGGAGTTTGAGGTACATGTTGTTCATGTTGTTGTACATTTTGATTTTCTGGTACCTTTGGAATTTATTTTTCATTGATCTCATCAAACACTGTGTATTTTGGCTTTTCTTTTTCTTGTTTTTCTCCTTGCAACTGATCTTTGTACATGACCTTCTCATTGAATATGACATCTCTACTCCTAATGATTTTTTTATTTTCATAATCCCATAAGAAATAACCAAAAGAATTAACACCGTATCCAATAAAGTTACACTTCTTGGATTTTGCCTCAAGCTTTGTTCTATTTTCTCTATCAATATGGACACATGCTTCACAATCGAAAGTCTTAAAAAAAGAATGGTTTGCCTTTTTGTCTGCCCATGCCTCTTTTGGAATTCCACCATCCAAAGAGATTGAAGGTCCTCTTTTTATTAAGTAAACAACAATATCTACAACATCTACACAGAACTTTAAGGGAAAACCATCATGAAATCTCATACTCCTTGCACTCTCCATGATTGTCCTATTCATCCTTTCTGACACAGCATCTTCTTGTGGTGTTCCTGGAACTTGTTGGAGTTACTTCACACACACCTAAGATATATTTTTCCTAAGTTTTTTCCTTTTTTGTTATTCATAATTAGTCACTATCCAGTCTCCTATATTTTAGGGGAGAATATTCTGCCTGGAGAATATTCTCTTTTAGTTGACACTTTAGTTTGACTAGTTGAGTTGAGTTTAGATGTTGCATTGGTTTTGTCACCATGAAACTTTGGTATCATCACCATGCTAATGCGCACTTTCCTTGGGATCATCACCATACTGGTGCATTACCCTTGATTCCCTGATCTACTCCTCACTACTCTCTATTCAGTCAGTTAACTGAAGACTAGTTGACTCGTTAACTAAGGTAGGTGGCATTTCACTCTCGCAATTACCTGAGAGACTAGAATAGATGGAATTTCACTCCCATAACTCTTGGTGTGTGTCCAGATCACTCTATACCACCACTATGGCGCATTGGTTCTCCTATAGTGTGCATTCATTGAGTTATACAGAGTATATCATGTGTAAATTATTCATTATTCGAAACGGTTAATGAGAATTATTCCATTCTTTCTCTCCTTAATATTATTTCTCAAATTATCTCTGAAAATTTGTGTATTATTGTTTATCTAGATATATTCTATGCAGGTTCAACACATTTACATGGTATCAGAGCCGACAGACTACTAAGCAAAAGCTATAACAAAACAAAATTGCAGGTACAAAAGATTGAAGATAGCGAAAAGATGGATTTCCAAAAATAATTCATTCTTACACCTTACAACTATTTTGCATGGAAGGAGAAAATAGCCATACATCTTCGAACCAGAGGGTAGTACAGGTTAACCTTGAATACAGATGCAAAACCAACATCAGCCATAGAAAAATCCAAGTACTTAAATTCCATGGATGAGGCACTCGGAACAATTTGCAGTCTTATTTCTCTCGATCTCCTTTTTCACATATCTTCCTATAAGACTCCCAGTGAATCCTAGACCACATTGGAAGGGCTATTTCGAAAATAGGATTATATGAGGGGACACATGTTGGAGGTGGATCTTCTCACATTGGATCCAAAAATATTTGACAATATCCAATATTTCTTTACAAAAATCAAGGATTTATTGTCCCAACTCAAAGCTTGCGGGGTTGATAAATCGAAGGATGAGAAACAAATGGTTCTCACCATTCTCTCCAATATTGGTCCTGAATTCTCTATATTCGTATCCACATTCCATTTTTTCATATTCTCCTCTGGATCCACCTGGAAGATGCCTTCTCTTGAGGACTTTATCGAATCCCTGACATAAGAGAAACCCAATCTCATCAACATGGGCACAATCAAAGGCCCAAGGGCACATGCACTCATTGTGCAATATGGCATCCACAAATATCATAAATATAAAGATAAATATAAACAGAAAGCTCATGCACATCCGAAAGAAGGAAGGTTACATAAAACCCTTCACCAATGCCTCTGGATCCAAAGGGGAAAAGGGAAGAAAATGGGAGAAATGCACATACTGTCACAAAGGGTTCCATCCAGAATCTGCATGCATGAAAAATAAAATAGATCTAATTTCTCAAATACTTAATCAAAACAACCTTGGAGTTTTCATCCACGAGGGTGCCAAGAAGAAGAAGCCAGAAGATCAGAATTCCAAGAAAGGAAATTCTAGCCATGCCTTGATTGCCCTCCTCCTCTCCTGATGCTTGGATCGTAGATTCAGGAGCATCACATCACATGTCTACCTCAAAAGTAGTATATTATTCTTTGGATGCATGAAAAGGTCCTCCTATCTTGATGGGGGAAGCTCTTCTGTCGAAGTCATCGGTAAAGGAAGGATTGAACTCACCAACAAAAGCTTCGAGAATGTGATGCACATTCCCAAACTTTTCATCAACCTTCTCTATGTGTATCAGATGACGAATTTCAGCATTGGAAAGAAAGTCATATTCACAAAAAAATTCATGGACATATACGACATGAAAACCAACTCCAGGGTTTCTACCGATGAGGTAAATCATCAGTCTAGATTGTATACATTTTCTGAATTCATTGAACTTGATTTTTCTTTACTGCTTACTCATGTTGATGAAAGTAGTAGGATATGGCACGAAATGTTTTGACATTTGAATTTCAGATACATGCAACAACTTAGAAAGAAAATATTGGTTGATGTTCTACCAAACATCCATTTCTCCAAGGGAATATGTGAGGGATGTGTTCTCGGAAAACACCCTCAAGAGAAATTCGACAAACGAAAGTCTCAGTGAGCTTTCACACTTTTAGATATGATCCACAGTGACCTTATGGGTCCCTTTCCGCATCCATCGATCAACAAAGTGAGGTTTTTTATCATTTTTGTTGATGATTTCTCACATTTTACATGGATCTACTTTCTCAGGAAAAAATCTGAGGTCTTTCAACCCCTCAAAGATTTCAAAGCCCTAGTTGAGACATAGTCCAGAAAGAAGATCAAAGTCTTCTGAACTAATAACGGGGGAGAGTATGTAAATCATGAGATCCATAATATTTTCCATGAGGCGGGGATTCAATTGTAGCACACAGTTCCCTATACTCCGCAACAAAACGGAGTTGTTGAGAGGAAAAACAGATCTCTAAAGGAGATGACATATTCCATGTTTCATGCAAAGTCACTACCACAGAGACTATGGGCTAAAGAACTTAATTGTGAAACATACATCCAAACTAGATCTCCCCATAGATCTGTCAAGGATAAGACCCCCTACGAGGCTTGGAGCGGCCTCAAACTGGAAGTGACCCACTTTTTCATTTTCGGTTCACGTGCATGGGCCCAGATTCCCTCTGAAAAGAGGAAGTCACTTGATCCATAGATCATTGAGTGTATTTTTGTTGGATACCCTAATGGTGTGAATGGATATAGTCGTATTGGTCTTTCCTTGGACCGGCTCATCATTGAGCGTAGTGTCCAATTCGAGGAAAGTGTCTCGCATGCACCTCAGCAACCGCATGCAGACACCTTCATTCTTCCACCTTTCCGAGATGATGAGTATGCACATATCGAATCTTCTTTAGATGAGAGTTCTTATTCATAGGACTTGGATGATTTAGATTCAGATTCAGTACAGTCATATGCAGAGTCAAAGCATTCAAATGTAGTTGCAGAGCTAAAGAAGAGGCCCAAGTGGGCACATACGACTCTTTAGGATGCAGGGGATCTTGTTGGTGATCCAACCGATACTAGGAGGACTCGATCTGATTTCAAGGAGCCTCTTGTTGCAATCACTGCCATTGAACCATTTCCTTCCAGACATCTTTTCTTGGTTCAATATTCAGATCCATAGTCTTATGTTTAGGCTACTGGAAATCCCTTTTGGGAATCCTCCATGAAGGACGAGTACAACTACCTCCTTGAGAACTAGACTTGGGATCTGGTTCCCCTTCCTTCTAGGAGGAAACTTATCATATGCAGATGGGTCTACAAGACCAAGAGTGCAGTGGGTGGACAAATCAACAGATACAAATCCAGGCTTGTCACAAAAGGATTTCAGCAGGTTCATGGTATTGACTATGATGAAACCTTTTCTCCAGTAGTGAAGATGGATTCCATACGATTGGCACTTTCCATTGAGATAGCCAAAGGATGGGAAGTCCATCAGATGGACGTGAAGAATGTATTTCTTCATGGTCATCTCTCTGAGGAGATATACATGGAGCAATCCCAGGGATTTATGCAGGACTCATCTTTGGTCTGTCGATTGAAGAAGTACCTTTATGGCCTCAAGCAAGCTCCGAGGGAATGATATGCCAAGATGGACTCCTACCTATTGTCAAAGAAATTTGCAAGTTGTAAATCGTACCCGAATGTCTACATGCTCAGGACGATCGATTCACTCCTATTCTTAGTTTTGCACGTTGATGATTTGTTGATCACCAATTGCTTGAATTCAACGATTGTTGTAGTCAAGAGGATTCTACATGATAGGATTTTGATGATGGACATGGGTCCACTACATTTCTTCCTTGGACTCGATATCAGTCAGGATGCATCAGGCATCAAACTGTCTCAGGCCAAGTATACATGAGATCTCCTTGAGAGATTTCACATGACAGACTGCAAGTTTTCTCCAACTCCTTTCCCATCAGGAGTCAAACTTGAGGATGGGGGGGAGACTCCACTGGTTGAAAACAAATTTTACAAACAACTAGTGGGGAGCTTGTTGTATCTCACACACTCCAGACCATACCTCTCATATGCAGTTGGCGCAGCTTCCAGGTTCATGCAGGAGCCGCATGAGATACATTGGAAGAATGAAAAGTGTATCCTTCGATATGTACAGGGCACCATCACCTTTGGGATTCATTATGCAATAGACTCTACATTAGATCTCATCAGGTTTACTGATTCTGACTGGGCTGGCGATATCATTGATCGCAAGTCCACATCTGGTTACTCACTTAGTCTTGGTTATGGGCCTATCTATTGGTCAAGAAAGAAGCAAGCTTCCATTGCTCTATCTTCAGTCGAGGTAGAGTACAGAGGGGTACTTAACATAACCATTCAGGCTATGTTGCTACAACATTTTTTCGCTGAGTTGGGCATTCAGTTTCGTCGGTCGATCGTCATCTGTTGTGAAAACCATTGACCAAAGCACTCTGGAGTTCTGCAGAGATCCATTTCAGAGGCAGCAGACGAAGCACATTGAGATCCACATGCACTATATCCAGGAATTAGTACACGAGGGGATCATTGACTTATAGTTCTTTCCTTCAATAGGGAAAATGGTAAACATCTTCACCAAGACCTTCACTGAGGAGAAGTTCCATTCTCTACGAAGTCATCTTGGAGTGAAAGACACAGTTGCCTAGCAACTACAGTTCTTATTTTTACATACATTGTACCTTGAGGGGCGGGGGGGGGTTCCCATGAGTTTTTCCTTCTTTCCTCACTTTATTTCATTGTATATTTTGTATTTGGGTACCTAACATGGCCTCGATGTCGAGACCCATTCTTTATTTTCACCATAGTGATGTTCAGTGGGGGTGTTGGAGTTACTTCACACACACCTAAGATCTCCTTTTCCTAAGTTTTTTCCTTGTTTATTAGTCATAATTAGTCATTATCCAGTCTCCTATATTTTAGGGGAGAATAGTCCACCCAGAGAATATTCTCTTTCAGTTGACACTTCAGTTTGACTAGTTGAGTTGAGTTTAGATGTTACATTGGTTTTGTCACCATGAAACATTGGTATCATCACCATGATAATGCACACTTGCCTTGGGATCATCACCAGACTGTCGCATTACCCTTGATTCCCTGATATACTCCTCACTACTCTCTATTAGGTTAGTCAACTGAAGACTAGTTGACTAGTTAGCTCAACTAGGTGGCAGTTCACTCTCGTAACTGCCTTAGAAACTAGACTAGGTGGAAATTCACTCCCATAATTGTTGGTGTGTGTCCATATCACTCTAGACCACCACTATGGTGCATTGTTTCTCCTCCAATGCAAATTCATTGAGTTATACATAGTATATCATGTGTAAATTATTCATTATTCGAAACGGTTAATGATAATTCTTCCATTCTTTCTCTCCTTCTTTCTCAAATTCTCTCTGCAAATGTGTGTATTATTGTTTAGCTAGATCTATTTTGTGTAGGTTCAACACATTTATAGAAATGTCTTCTCTCTACAAATCGCATGGTATGAACAATAATCATCAAACTCCTTATTGCAATATTCACCTCCATTTTCTGATTTGAGACACTTCAACCTTTTTCCTGTCTCATTCTCAACCAAATATTTCCATTTCTTAAAAGTATCAAAAACATCATATTTTTGTCGAATGTAATAAACCCAAGTTTTTATAGTTGTAACATCAATAAAAGTAACATAATAATGAGAGCCACCAAGAGATGATACCTGAGTTGGTCCCCATACATATGTATGCACAAGATCTAACCTTTCACTCTTCTTTCTTTTCGGACTCTGAGAAATATGACTCTCTTTTGTTTTCCATAAACACAATGCTCACAGAAATCCAAATCAATTTGTTAAAGATCTGGCAAAAACAATATTTTGTGAAGTATTTGCATCCCCTTCTCACTCATGTGTCCAAGCCTATGATGCCACAATGTTTTATCCACTCCTGTAGAAGCTAAAGAGATAGAATATTTAGTATTACCCGTACATAAATACAATGTACCTTCCTTCTCTCCTTTTTCTATCACCAGTGATCCTTTGGTGACCTTCCACACCTTATCTGTAAATATGGATATACAACCTTCACTTTCCAACTACCCTCTTGAAATTAGATTTTTCCTTAGATCTGGAATATATCTCACCTCTTTCAACAACCACTAGTTTCCATTCCTTTCCTTTATTTTTACCTTTCCCATTCCAACAATTTTGCATGGTACATCAACACCCAAATGAACATGTCCAAAATCAAATTGAACATAATCTATAAAATGTTTCCTATGGGGTGTTTTTATAACCCTAATTTGCACCAGACATGCTTACCTGGCATCAGGCCATCTCAGATTCCTTCTTTTCCAAAGCATTGTTGAACAACTCTTCTTAAAAACCTATTTTATAAAGGTCCACGTGCCCTGCTCCATTAATGCACGCGTGTACACGCTAGCTGAACCAAAACAACCTACGTGTACCTACAAAGAATGAAAAAAGGAAAGTTGTTGATGGAATGCACAGCTTTGGGTGAGTTAACTAAACCTTCTGGCCATGCATGGCTGAGGGTTCGACCAAATACCTAGCTTCTTATAGCCTATAAAAGAAGGGTTAGGGGTCCCATTTGGAGGAGGAGAATCGTAGTAAAGAAACTATACTCGATTGTGCATTCCCTTTGTCCCACCCCTTTAGCCATCCTTGTGCAAAGAGAAAGATAGAGCAAAGAAGTTGGAGGACAGTTGAAGAGGATTCCAGGACCAGGTTCGTGGAGCAGTGTCCAGCTTCATCATTGTAAGTAGATTTCTTGAAGTTAATAATAATGAAGTACTTTTCCCATCCCACCATATGAGATTTTCATGGTTTATTGCATACTTGTTTATTGAATCTCTAACCCATTAATCTATATCTCAAATGCATGTGGAGATTTTTATTTGTATTGTGTGAATGCAGGTCAGCCTTGGGAGGAGAGTTGTAGTCAAAGAGCGATCAAGCATAAGGAAGGATCGATATCAAACGCTCGAAATAAGGTATTCTCACTTGATCTTCTTAACTATGTATTTGCTTAAGAATAATGGGGATTAGGTCTGGGACAACGGTAGAAAGTAAAAATCTTTAGGTCTTTTCTACACGCATAATTAAACCCTAAGTTCTAGTCCATAGAGGGATTTCCCACTCACAACAGAATTGGCGACCATACTGGGGATTGATCTAGGGTTTCTGGGAATATTTTTTGGGTATTTTTAAAAACTGGTTTCATTTCCTGTTTTTTTTAAGTTTCTACAAAAGTCTGAGCTAACAGAGATTCTGGTCTTCCATACCAGTTATCTTTGTTTCTTTGCTTGAATGTTTTTTTTTTCCAAGACCCATCGAGGTACAAGCGGCCTGTACAAGGTCTGCACATGTGTACCCACGCCTTGCACTCTCACAGCCTGCATGTACACACTAGATGAGGAAGTGTCAGACGTGTGTATGATTCCATAAAATTTCTTTTAGAGAGGCATTCATCCTCTTCCCTGTCAGAAGTAGTCCTTCTCAGGGTTTTTCTGGAACTCTTTCTAGTCTTTGTTGTTTACAATCTATATTTTAGGTTTCACCTCAGATTGGTTTGTTCTATGAAGTTTTCCTTGATTTTTTTTCTTTTTTCTATTAAAGTAAATGTCTGAGCCTTCAAGAGATTCGGGTTATCAGTACTAGTAGTCTCTACCTGGGCTGGATTGCTTGGATTTTTATTTGTCTCAGAGTTTCAGAGATACACGTGGCCTGTATAAGGCTAGCATGTGTGTACATGCTCTCTGACTTTACACAGATCACGTGCATACACTTGTTGTTGAACTGTCAGCAGTGTGCATGAGGAGAATTTTTTTGCTGAAAGTGAGGCAGTCATCATTTCCTTTGACAAGAACTATATCTCTCAGGTTTTTGGGTCTCTGTCATAGTGGTCAGTAACTTAGGTTTGATCACAGCAATAGCTTTCCTTTTTCATTTAGAAGTTTTCCTCAAAATTTTATTTTATAGGATTTTTAGACAAGTGTGAGAGTCCAACTTTAATTTTCTTGTGTGTGATTTTTAAAGTGACTTTTTGCGATTTGCGCTTAGGCCAGAAGTTTTCTTGGTTTTGACTTGTTGATATTTTTCCTTTTTGCTTTGTGAGTATTCAAATAAAAAAAAAAGAGATCTTTTATTTTCTTTATTTGGTTAAAAAGTGTTGTTTTGCATTAGTAACCAGGGAAAAGTCTTTTCTTTCATAAGTTCTTGATGGTTTACTTAGATCATAAGTAGCTCGTAGTCGAGTGAAATCCTTCTTTGAGTTTTATGTTCAAAGAACTTCGAAATTTTTTTGTTTATTTTTTCTTCCATCTTTCAAACATCACTAAGTTTCAATTTCATAACCTTTGACTTAATACAAGCCATAAAAATTAACGCTAAATCTAAAATTCATTAGACTTTTTATGTTTGTAGGGTCAACCAAATAGTTTAGGGTTAGGGCCTTGAATTAGGTTGGAGAGGAAACTCTTCAAGGCCATTAAAATCAAACATTGGAGTCTGAGTTAGGGAGTGTCAAAGTCCAGTATCGTGAAAGTTATCCAGGACCCCCCTCTAACACAGGGGATAAACACAAGGTTGCGTGTGGAAAGGTAGTGGAGATAACCCCTCCAAAGTTGGACCAATCGTAGTGGAGAACACATATAGAGGGCTTGTCTTGGGATTCTGTCGATTGCATTTGCCACGGAGCTTTGTGGGTCTCAAATTCATTCGAGGTCCTCAGTTGTCTTTCAGACCACTTGCTTTCGATACCCTTGATAGGTTTTGGGCTCGATACCCTGCTCATTGTGGTCTACCCAACTTTCGACTGTACTCACCTGGTGACTGTTCGTGCGTTGGCAACCTAGTTGCCTATCTTTTTAGGGACATACACAGGTGACTGTGGGGGTATACCATGGTACCTAGGATAGACATCGAGCGACGCTTTGCAGAGTATACCCGGAGGGTGCTTCCGTGTTCGATTTTCACTTGCACTGGTAAGTTGCTCTAGTGTTGGTTGTTGTAACTATTCTTCCAATTAGTTAAGTGTTTGTTGTTTTATCTTGTAGGGACTTTTTTAGTGTGTGTTGTTTTTTTTGAAAGAATAGACAACCCTAGAGTGTCTTTGATCTTCTCAGATAGTGTAGGATCACGAGCTCCACCGGGCATGAAGGCTTCTGAGCCTATCATCGGTTACACTGGATCCACCCCTGCCACCACTAAAGAAAAAGCTAGACCAACAAGGGTCTTTTGAAGTGACCGGGTCATAAGAAATTGTGCCTGACCAACATCTAGAGGAAATGACCATTTTAGACTTTGGGGTGAAATCTCTTGGTCCACCTGAAACTCCAACCATTGATATTTCGGCTCCCATCATCGTACCAATTCACCCTTATGAGTGCCAGATAGTGTTGCACGCAGCTATGGAAACAAATGTTGTCACTCCCTCTGAGAATTCTTCAATTCCCACTACGGTTGTCACCATAGGAGTGTTTCCACCTCCTAACCCAATGTCATTGGTCCGAACCACCATGGTCTCGACTGCCTCTACCTCGCACAATGATCTGATCCCGCCTATGGTGGCAGCCACAACCCCTTTCACACCAAGTGTGACAGGCCCTCCTCTCATACGGGATCCCTAGCTCAGGTACAAGTCCTGTACTTTCCTACTCCACTTCACAGACTTTAGGTCTGGGGGTAGGGAGCTCTAACGCTCCTCTGTAAGGACACATGGGGGGCACTTCATCTCCTTTTAATGCTTTCCCTTACGGGGGAGGTCATATACCTCCTTCGTCCCCTTCACTGAGTGGCACGCATCAGCAATCTGTCGGGCCACCTGCACACCATAGTTTATTTGGAGCAAGGAGTCACGGACCGCCTTTGCATAATATGTCGGTCAGTTCGACACCATTTTATTTTTTCGGTGCATTTGGTAACAACGCCTTCTCGTCAGTTGCTTTCCCGACTGGGGACAATCCCAGTTTTGGACAACCTATTCCTATGCAGGGTACTATTCCTGCACAGGGGGAAAACCCAGAAACTTCTTTCGCATCAGGCCTTGGAATTCTTGGCAGGGATCCTTTCCCTCATCAGGAATGCCAATCTAGGGAAATTCTTTCCACAATCAATGGAACCCCGAACAAGGTACTATGCCTATCCCCACGGGATCGACATGGGGCAACCCTTCCCAAAGTCCTTCGAATGTAATGCACGCCCATCCATCTACGTCCTATTTTTGGAATCAACCGATGATGTCTCCTCACACACAAAATCCGTATGCTAGTCATGGCCATGGTTTTTACTAGAACCCAGGCCAGCAGCCGAAATTTTCCTGGCAACTTGGTGCCAGTCAAACTCTAGGTCACTTTTTCCCAGGTTATCACCAACAACCCAAACTACCTTTCCTAGCAACCTTGCATTTTCCAGACTTGACAAGGTTGTTGAATGACCCTATCTGTCATGATCCGTGTTGACCCCCTATGACGACGAAGTTTCCTTCAGACATACCAAAGTTTGAAGCCAAGCCAAATGAAGATCCAGGCGATCATGTGACTACCTTCCACCTTTGGTGCTCATCTAACTCGTTGAAAGATGACTCTGTACAATTGCGATTGTTTCAACGTACTCTCGTTGGGAGTGTTGAAAAATTGTACATTGAGCTCAACCGCTCAATATACTCTTCCTTCGGTGAATTGGCAATGGCCTTCCTAAACCATTTCCAATTACCTGTGAGATACGACACTAGCACAAAATTGTTGGCCAATTTCGCACAGACAAAAGTGGACCATATCTCTGATCACATCCAAGAATGGAGACGCCGGAAGAGTTTAATTAAGGTGCCAGTCCCACCAGCATTTCTTCTCGAGTGGTTCCTTAAGTCTTTGGTCCCACAGTTATCCAAAGACATCGTGACATCGGGAGTTTTTTCCAAAGAACATGCCATCATGAGAGCTCAATAAATTGAGCTCATCTATTCTCAGTCCGGTTTATTATACGAGATCTTGCCAGATGCGCCATGCTCAATACTTGATAAATCCAGACAGAGAGCTAGAACACATGCCGATGGTATTGTTGGTTTAGCACAAACAAAACCCATTGAGAAACTGACGAAGAATTTGCAGCAATTGTCTATACAACACATAAAGTCTAGCCAAACTACTGTTTTGGCTGCTCCCCCTACTAAAACGTTGGATGTACACACAGTGCAATCGACAAATCCAAAGGCCACCCAGTATCCTGAAGGAAATAAAAAACAACGAAAGAAGGGTAAGGGGGATAAGAAACCCACTAATAATGATGGCGGGGGAAACACTGAGAAGAGAAAGGTGAGGTATCTGTGCAACCTGTGCACAGAAGTCCACTCGACCCACCAATGTCCTCAGCTTGCAGAGGCCCAAATGTTTGTGACACAACAACATCCTGATGTGTTAACCAATCCATTTTAGCATGGGAAAAACCTAACACAAGCCTCTACAATCACGGAAGCGGGCAGTCACGGACCCTCTCCGTCTTCGAACAATCCTACATCCGCGAATGCGTATATGATGAAGGGTGATGCTTTTATATCAACTAGAGTGCATGACTACAGTAAACCAAGCACTTCTAAGAAGGGCAAAGAAGTCAAACTCCCATCTCTTCCTCTAAAGATTGAGAAGACTTTGGGTGAAACAATGACATGCATCCCAAAAGGCGCGTTCAAAAAAGCTTCTCATAACCCAAACGCAAGGGCTGCCCAGAACTATTATGTGGTGGAGGATTTGTCTTAAACCCCTTGTGCGATGTCCGCTTTGGAGGTCCTCCAAAGCTACCCTTCCCAGAGGAAAGATTTGTTAACCGCTTTAGGATCTATCGAGACTTGTAATCCGGGTACCATCATGTTGGATACAACCGACTTAAAACCTCATCCTCCTTACCACGTATCATTTCAGATAGTCGTGGCTCACCCCACGAAAATTTTTACTCGAAATATTTTCCGCACGGTGGTTGATGAAGGTGCCTCAACATGTGTTATGTCATTGGCATGTTGGAAGGCCATTGGCTAGCCCGTTTTGTCTCCATCATGATGCAGGAGCATCGTAGTTACCCAAGCGAGTGTGGAGCCAGCGAATGTGTTTTTAAACACATGACATATTGCTTTGAAAACCTTTTGAAAATGAAGCGCCAAACCTTTAATGAATCCTTTATGAAGGAGCGTCTTTTGTATGTTGTATCAGACCTTGAGCCATACGCTCTTGTCTGAAATAGATAGGAGGCATTTAATAGATTTAATGCAGGTAGGTAGGATTTATTTCTAGAGTAGACAGTTTATATGGAAGGGGGGAAAACGGATATAGACACCCTCATTGTATTGTTGTAACATTAGCAGCATTCAGGAATAGAGGAGCAACCAGAGAACTGTGTAGAGAAAATCCATGTACAAATATTGAATTAATAGAAGAAAGCTTTGATTCAAGTACATGGTTATGTGTCTATTCCCTGTGTATTGTGGTTGTGCTCATGAATGTTTGTTTTCTTTATATGCATTTGCGTGGTATATGTTGTGCATGTGATTTCAGGGTTTAAACTGAAGTCTGAAAGGAAGAATAAGATTCAATTGTTTCTCTATTTGAGCCAGGAGATTCCTTCATAGAGTGCAGTTGAATTCATCCGCAAGGAGTGCGTTGATGAGGGCTCGATAGTCTAACTTTTGTTCTCATTCAGCCGGAATTTGAAGTGGGTTGCTGAAGCCGTGCAGAGAGTGTGCAAGCGGAAGCAGAAGTCTCAGTTAGTAATCTGAGTAAAGGAGATTGAAGACTACTACTGCTGGAAGTGCGCAGAGTCAGAAGGATTTAACACTTGGGAAGTTGTTGAATGATTGCCGCAAGGAGTGCGTGCAAATACCTCTGAAGGGATCAGAGTAAGGAAGCTCAGGAGGTATAACACCTTCTTGGTATAGCTGAAAGAGAGCACAGGAGGTTCAGGTCGAGGAAGATTTGAATAGAGGTTTCAAGCGCAAGCGTTGGAAAGTGGGTTCTGAAAGGAACTTTAGTCTTCTGAAGAAATCCGTGAGTAAAGGGAAGCGACGGTCAGGATTCGCAGGCGGAGAACAACGGAATCCCGTCAGCTGTCAGATCTTGGAAAGTTGCGCAGGGCTTAAGAATTGAAGGAGTAGAGGAGGAGTCCCAAAGGAGACATCGGGATATTGGCATCATCGGGTTTTCATAAGGGTAAGAATCGGAGATCTTGAAAGTCTTGAAACCCCGACGGAGACATCTCAACCATTGATCCTGGAAGGACACGTGTCAAGAATACAGGGAACCATCAGAGTTCAGTTCATCGGAGAATCGGGGTTTCCGAGGACATAGAACTCTCGCATATTGGAATCGTGACCCGCGATTTCCCGACGGGAGGTTTAAACCGTCCATTTGCAAGGACGCGTGGCAGAAGATCTCGACGAGTCGGCGTTTGGAACTTCGGAGTTCCCAGAGGTATAGAACTCTCGAAAGGAGGAATCGTGATCCGTGATTTCCCGATAGGATAAAAGACGTTGATCACAGAAGGGACACGTGGTGAAAGATCCCGGAGAGTCGGAGTTCGGGGTTTGGAAGGTCCCGTGAACATCAACCACGGAAATCACGAAAAACCCGATACGCGATTTCCCGATCACCACAGGGGTTTGGGCCATAGGTGCAGAACAAAGGACAAGTGTCGAAGGGTCAAGCCCTCACTGAATCCAATGCCAAGTGGCATCGCAATTCAGAAATCGGGGATCCATGGGAACAGTGGATCACAACAGCGCAAAGGCCAATTTCCCGACGGGAAAATTCTTGATAGGAGCAAGGTAAGCATTCGAGGAATACTCATCGAGTTTCGGGGATTTGTAAGACCCGACCTCGTGAGCGTAGGACTCGCGATCACGCGAGGCTCGATTTCTCGATAGGCTGAAGGGAGATCATAAGGTGAGTTCTGTGGGTGTAGAAAAGTCCCGATAAGGGTTTTGAAGAGTGTTTCATCTCTTCGGGCCAAAACAAAAGAAGGTCCCGGTGGGAGCAGACGTGTCTCGGGTGGCGCATTTGCATCAAGTGGTATCAGAGCGGGAATGTCTTTGCTTTCTACAGCAGAGGAGAAGAGAATTCACCATGCCGCCTAGAAGGGAAAGACAATCACCTGATCCAGAGGATAGGGATGTGCGAAGAAGAGGTAGGTCGGCAGGGAACCCAGAGATGGAAAGGCAGATACACGATCTCAGAGTGAGATTGGAAGATATGGAAGAAACAAAGAGGCACACAACAAATGCTGGAGATCTGAGTGACTCTGAAGGCGAAGAGGAAGCCAAACAGCAAGGAGAAGTTGCAGCTGAAGATGCATCCAATGAGAGATTGATTAAAGCTATCGCCTGAATGAGTTCAAAGACAAAAATGGACATTCCAGTTTATGAAGGAAGCCTGGATGCAGAAGAGTTGTTGGATTGAATTAGAGCTCTTGATACCTACTTCGATTATGAAGACATTGAAGAGGACAAAAAGGTAAGGCATGCTGTCACGAAATTGAAGGGACATGCAGCATTATGGTGGGACGAGCTTCAAGCAGATAGACGTTCCAAAGGCAAGCAAAAGATCAAAAGTTGGGATCGAATGATTTCCAAGATGAAGGCAAAATTCATCCCAAGGGATTATCAGATCACACTGTTCAGGAGAATGCAGAACCTGAGACAGAAGTTGATGACAGTAAAGGAGTATACCGAAGAATTCTATAAGCTCAATATCAGAGCAGGTCATCGGGAGAGCGATGATGAAAAAGTCGTCAGGTATATGAATGGCTTAAGATACGATATCCAGGATGAGATGAGTATGAAAACCATCAGAACGGTTGAGGATGCGTATCAGATGGCGCGAAAGGCATAAGAAAAGATAAGCCGTAAGCCCGCACAGCGAGGCAGGGGTAGGAGCCAGCCGAGAGGAAAATCAGTTGCCCAAGATAGGTTCCAGAAATCTAAAGATGACTGTAAGAAGCCTTAGACCAGAATGGAAAGAGGTGGAAGTTCTTAGTGAGGCCAGCACGCTGAACAACGAATGCAATAGACAGAACAGAGCGGAGGATATGCTGATAACAACACTTTTCCTCGTACCAGAGGTAGAGGAAGAGGCAGAGGTGGAGTCATCACATGCTACACATGTGGGAAAAATGGACAGAAGGCAGTTGATTGTCCAGATAGGAAGACAGATAAGGGAGAAGCTCACATCGCCGAAGCACAGAGGTGAACTGCTGAAGCAGAAGACGCAGAAGACGGAAGGTCATTGATGATGCGTAAAGTTCTCTTAACACTCGAGAAGGAGGTGGAGGACACATCTCAGAGAAGAAGAATGTTTAGAACTGCATGCAAGACCAAGGACAGGAAATGCAAGGTTATTGTGGACAGCGGAAGCACCGACAATCTCGTTTCAACCGAGATGGTGGAGAAACTGGAGTTGGAGACAACAGATCACCCAAGTCCATATAAAGTCTCATGGTTACAGAAGGGGCATCAGGTGAGTGTCACTAAACAGTGCTTAGTTGACATCAAGATAGGAGGATATAATGATAAAATTCTCTGTGATGTTATTCCTATGAATGTATGTCATTTATTGTTAGGCAGACCATGGCAATATGACAGAAACGTAGTTCATGATGGGAAGATGAATACGTACACTTTAGAGAAGAATGGGAGAACACATATGTTACTTCCGATAAAAGATAAGGAGGTGAAACCTGAAGTGAACAACAGGATACTTCTCATGAGTGGGAAGGAACTTCTGGCAGAAGTAAAGAAAAAGGAGGATCCACAATTCTTTGTGGTCAGGAAACCGAAAGTTGTTTTGACCAGCACAAGAGTGGATGATTTGCCAGAGGAAATTCAGGAACTGTTGGAAGAGTTTGTTGATATTGTGGTGGACGAATTACCTCATTCGTTGCCGCCGATGAGGAGCGTGAGTCATCATATAGACCTCATACCAAGAGCCAGTTTGCCGAATAAGGCCACGTACAGGTTGACGCCACAGGAGAATGAGGAGGTCAAAAGGCAGGTACAGGAACTGTTGGATAAAGGACTGATCAGAGAGAGTTTGAGTCTGTGTGTCGTTCCAACGGTACTGAGTCCAAAGAAGGATGGAGGTTGGAGAATGTGCACTGATTCCAGAGCCATTAACAAGATAACCATCAGATACAGGTTTCCATTGCCACGGATGGATGACTTGATGGACTGTCTCAGTGGAGCAGAATTTTTTTCAAAGGTTGATTTGAAAAGAGGATACCATTAGATTCGCATGAGGGAAGGCGATGAATGGAAGACAACCTTCAAAACCAACGAAGGATTGTATGAATGGCTAGTCATGCCGTTTGGTTTGACGAATGCACCGAGTGCATTCATGAGGCTGATGAATGAAGTGCTGAAGGAATTCATTGGTAAGTTTGTCATTGTTTATTTAGATGACATATTGATTTTCAGCAAAACAAAAGAAGAACATCTGAAGCATTTAGCTGCAGTAATGAGGAAGTTACAGCAAGAGAAGTTGTTGATCAATGTGAGGAAGTCTTCATTTATGAAGAGAGAACTCATTTACTTGGGATTTTTCATATCGGTGAATGAATTAAAGATGGATCCAAGTAAAGTGGAGGTAATTAAAAATTGGCCATCACCGAGAAATATTTTCGAGGTGAGAAGTTTTCATGGACTGGAAAGTTTCTACAGAAAATTCATCAGGAATTTCAGTGGAATTAGCGTAGCGATGATGGACACAGTCAGGAAAAGACATAAATCTTTTCATTGGACTGAAGAGGCAGAAAGGAGCTTCAATCTGTTGAAGCGAAAGATAACGGAACAACCAGTTTTGGTGTTGCCAGATTTTTCAAAAGTTTTCCGGGTGAAATGTGATGCAAGTGGATTTTCCATAGGAGTGGTCTTGAGCCAAGAGGATAGACCAATTGCATATTTCAGCGAGAAGCTGGATGAGGCAAAAGTGAAGTACTCAACGTATGATAAAGAATTTTATGCTATCATACATGCGTTGAAGAAGTGGAGGCATTACTTGATCCCGAAAGAATTTGTTCTATATAGTGATAATCATGCATTACAGTTTGTGACTCAGTAGGAGAAGCTGAATCAGAAACATGCAAAATGGGTAGAGTATATGCAGAATTTTACATTTGCAATTAAACACATTTCAGGCACTGCTAACAAAGTGGTTGATGCTTTGAGCAGGAAGTATTTGTTGCTGCAGGAATTCCGAGTCAAGATATTGGATTTTGAAAACCTCAAGGACATGTATGTAGGTGATGTAGATTTTGCTGAAGCATACGAGGTAGCTGAGAATCCAGTTCTCAGAGACAGAAGCCCGTGGATAGATTACATGATCCAGAATGGATTGTTGTTCAGAGGAAATCAATTGTGCATTCCAAATTTCTCCATGAGGGAGAATCTGCTAAAAGAGAAGCACAGTGGTGGATTAGCAGGGCATTTTGGCCACGACAAGACATTTGCAAAGCTGAGCGAAGCATAATTCTGGCCGAAGATGCGAACAGATGTCAAGAAGTTTGTTGACAGGTGCAGAATTTTCCAGCATTCGAAGGGCAGAAAGCAGAATGCGGGATTCTACCAATCGTTACCCATACCCGAGAGGCCATGGGATGAAATCAGCATGGATTTCGTATTGGGATTACCGAGGACACAAATAGGACATGATTCAATCTTTGTGGTGGTTGACAGGTTTTCCAAAATGGCACATTTCATACCATGCCAGAAGACCAGCGATGCGACTCATATCGCGAACTTGTTCTTCAAGGAGATTGTTAGACTTCATGGTTTACCCAGAAGCATTGTATCGGATAGGGATACAAAGTTCATTGGACATTTTTGGAGGACACTCTGGAAGAAAATGGGAACTAACTTGATGTTTAGTTCAACCTATCATCCTCAGACTGATGGGCAAACAGAGGTGGTTAATAGAAGTCTGGGATATTTACTCAGAAGCTTGGTGACAGAGCACCACAGCAGTTGGGACAATGTGTTGCCGCAGGCAGAGTTTGCGTACAATGACTCAGTGAACAGAATCACAGGAAAAATTCCATTTGAAATTGTATATGGCAAACAGCCAAGAGGAGTATCTGAACTGAGAGATTCATAGCAGATAATGACCAAGAGCGCAAGTGCTGAAAAATTCGTAGAGGCGATGGAAGAACTTCACAGCAGGGTGAAGCAGCGATTGCTGGAATCAAACCAGGAATATAAGCACAGAGCGGATCAGCATCGAAGACAACTTTAGTTCAAAGTTGGAGATCTAGTTCTGGCACATCTGAGGAAGGAAAGGTTCCCAAGGGGCACATACAACAAGCTCAAAATGAAGAAAATTGGGCCATGTAGAGTCCTGAAGAAGTTGGGAGAAAACGCTTATGAAATTGAATTGCCGGATGAGATCGGAATATCTCCGACATTCAATATTTAAGAATTATATCCATATAAGGCTGAGGAAGAAGGAGCTGGAAGTGAAGGACAGCCATAAATCCAGTGGCAGAAGTAGATGTCGATTCAAGAAAATCCACAGATGGAGCAGATACTTGACAGAAGTGTCAGCAAAAGAACCAGTCGGAAGCAATACTTTGAGTATCTGGTGAAATGGAAGAATCAACCAGTGGAAGATGCCAGCTAGGAGACTGAAGCAGAGATTCAAAAGCATGCAAAGACCGTGCAGGAGCTCATGGAAAGGATCCCATGAAAGTTTTCAAGCCGAGGAGTATGATGCAGGAGCATCGCAGTTACCCAAGCGAGCGTGGAGCCAGCGCATGTGTTTTTAAACACATGACATATTGCTTTGAAAACCTTTTGAAAATGAAGCACCAAACCTTTAATGAATCCTTTATGAAGGAGCGCCTTTTGTATGTTGTATCAGACCTCGAGTTACATGCTCTTGTCTGAAATAGATAGGAGGCATTTAATAGATTTAATGCAGGTAGGTAGGATTTATTTCTAGAGTAGACAGTTTAGATGGAAGGGGGGAAAACGGATATAGACACCCTCATTGTATTGTTGTAACATTAGCAGCATTCAGGAATAGAGGAGCAAGCAGAGAACTGTGTAGAGAACATCCATGTACAAATATTGAATTAATAGAAGAAAGATTTGATTCAAGTACATGGTTATGTGTCTATTCTCTGTGTATTGTGGTTGTGCTCATGAATTTTTGTTTTCTTTATATGCATTTGTGTGGTATATGTTGTGCATGTGATTTCAAGGTTTAAACTGAAGTCTGAAAGGAAGAATAAGATTCAATTGTTTCTCTATTTGAGCCAAGATATTCCTTCATAGAGTGCAGTTGAATTCATCTGCAAGGAGTGCGTTGATGAGGGCTCAATAGTCTAACTTTTGTTCTCATTCACCTGGAAGTTGAAGTGGGTTGTTGAAGCCGTGCAAAGAGTGTGCAGGCGGAAGCAGAAGTCTCAGTTAGTAATCTGAGTAAAGGATATTGAAGACTACTGCTGCCGGAAGTGCGTAGAGTCAGAAGGATTTAACACTTGGGAAGTTGTTGAATGATTGCCGCAAGGAGTGCGCGCAAATACCTCTGAAGGAATCAGAGTAAGGAAGCTCAGGAGGTATAGCACCTTCTTGTTACAACTGAAAGAGAGCCCAGGAGGTTTAGGTCGAGGAAGATTCGAATAGAGGTTGCAAGCGCAAGTGTTGGAAAGTGGGTTCTGGAAGGAACTTTAGTCTTATGAAGAAATCCATGAGTAAAGGGAAGCGACGGTCAGGATTCGCAGGCGGAGAGTAGTGGAATCCTGTCAGCTGTTAGATCTTGGAAAGTTGCGCAGGGCTTAAGCATCGAAGGAGCATAGGAGGAGTCCCGGAGGAGACATCGGGATATTGGCATCATCAGGTTTTCATAAGGGTAAGAATCGAAGATCTTGAAAGTCTTGAAACCCCGACGGAGACATCTCAACCGTTGATCCTGGAAGGACACGTGTCAAGAATCCAGGGAGCCATCGGAGTTCATTTCATCGGAGAATCGGGGTTTCCGAGGACATAGAACTCTCGCATATTGGAATCGCGACCCGCGATTTCCCGACAGGAGGTTTAAACCGTCCATTTGCGAGGACGCATGGCAGAAGATCCCGACGAGTCGGCGTTTGGAACTTCGGAGTTCCCAGAGGCATAGAACTATCGAAAGGAGAAATCGTGATCCGTGATTTCCCGATAGGATCGGAGTCGTTGATCACAGAAGGGACACGTGGTGAAATATCCCGGAGAGTCGGAGTTCGGGGTTTGGAAGGTCCCGTGAACATCGACCACGGAAATCGCGAAAAACCCGATACGCGATTCCCCGATCACCACAGGGGTGTGGGCCATAGGCACAGAACAAAGGACAAGTGTCGAAGGGTCAAGCCCTCATTGAAGCCAACGCCAAGTGGCATCGCAATTCGGAAATTGGGGATCCGTGGGAACAGTGGATCACAACAGCGCAAAGGACGATTTCCCGACGGGAAAATTCCCAATAGGAGCAAGGTAAGCATTCGAGGAATACTCATCGGGTTTCGGGGATTTGTAAGACCTAACCTCGTGAGTGCAGGACTCACGATTACGTGAGGTTCGATTTCCCGATAGGGCGAAGGGAGATCATAAGGTGAGTTTTGTGGGTGTAGAAAAGTCCCGATAAGGGTTTTGAAGAGTGTTTCAGCTCTTCAGGCCAAAACAAAAGAAGGTCTTGGTGGGAGAGGACGTGTCCCGGGTGGCGCGTTTACATCACATCACCTACTCTTCTCACTTCTTTCGACGATCATTCATTCCGACCACATGGTATCATTCCCTCTTTCCCCGTGCAGCTAGGAGGGAAGACCATGTGCATCAAGGTAGAAGTAGTTGACATGTCCCTCGACTATAATCTCTTGTTAGGAAAGAGTTGGACTTATGCCATGCAAGCAGTGTTTGCTACAGTTTTCTGGGTCTTGTTGTTTCCACATGAGGACCAGATTGTGACCATTGATCAATTGTCTTTCTCCAGACCTGACCCTTCATTGGGGGTGTCCACGATTCCGATGATTGATAATCCTCAACCAGGCATAGTCAACGTAGGGGTTGGTTTGTGCCCATCTTTGATGGGTACCTTCGATTACCCGCCCCCTCAAGGCGATGTCAAGTTCATATCCGACCACAATAAGGTTGAGATTTTCCAAGTTTCGTTGTTTCGCATGACTTACTTCAACGATCCATGGATACTTCCTTCCCCATCGGCCACGATGGATGGGACAGGGCACCCGAGCATGTCCATGCCCTTGTCCACAGCTGAAGTGGCGTACTCTTTAGTCCAACAAGCTTCAGCCAACACAAATCCAACTCCTGCACACGAGTTAGATCCGCTTCTAGAGATTATTTGGGCTCAAGGTTATCTCGCTCACACCGATTCGTTAGACTTAGTCTTTCCCTCCGACGAAGTAGTAATTGAAGCAATGACTAGTCCAGACAAACCTTGGGATGATCTTCATCACAGATCATACTTCCTCCCAGAGTTAAGCAGAATCGAAGCCGAAGAGTTCACCTTGACTATGAATGGAGATAGGTCTTTTCCTATTAATCCCTTAGCTACACACGAGGTATATGCTAAGGGTAATATGGAAACCATCGTTGAAACCATACCGATCAATATCTCTAGAACCCCTGGCATCGTGGAGAATGTTTTCGTCGAAGCTGACTGCTCCCCCGGAGAGATTCAAAACTACACAAATTTGTTTAAAGAATTATGTGACGTTTTTTCCTGGTCTTATGAGGAAATGTCAGGCATCGATCCAAAAATAGTCGAGCATGAAATCACAACTTATCCAAATGCCAAGCCTGTTCGACAAAAGTTTTGTCTAGTTAATCCCAGGAAAGCAACAACCATTAAGGTTGAGGTTGAGAAATTGCTAAAAGTCGGTTTTATCTATCTTATCTATTTGACCCAATGGATGTCAAATCCTATGTTGGTCAATAAAAAACAAGGCACGATTCGTGTATGTATAGACTTCCGTGATTTGAACAAGGCCTGTCCAAAAGATAATTTTCCCACACCATTCATAGATCAGATAATTGATGAATGTGCGGGTTGCGAGGCCTTCTCTTTCATGGACAATTTTTTGGGATATAATCAAATACAAATCAAACCCGAAGACCAACACAAAACAACATTCATTTGTCTATGGGGTACATTCGCATATCATAATATGCCCTTTGGTCTCAAAAATGTTGGAGTCGCTTTTCAGTGGACCATGTCTTTTTATTTCCATGACCTCAAGCATATAGTCGAGGCCTATTTATATGATCTAGCATGTTGATCTCACAAGAGAACGAATCATCCCACACAACTCTGACTTATCTTTGAGCGTTGTCGCTACTTCCGAATTTGCTTGAATCCAAACAAGTGCAGCTTTTGCGTAACATTAGGACTTTTCTTAGGTTTCATAGTATCAACAACAGGGATCATGGTCGATCCTCTCAAGGTTGAGGAAATAATTCAGTTGCCTCCCCCATGCACAATCCTTCAACTTTAGAGTCTACAGGGAAAGGCTAACTTTTTAAGACGTTTCATCGCCAACTATGTCGAGATCACAAAGGGCTTTATGTGCTTACTAAAGAAATACGTTCCTTTTCATTGGGACGATGTTGCCCAACGCTCTTTCGATGCATTGAAACATGCCCTCACGACTACCCCTCTGCTTCGACCACCTAACTATAACAAAGATTTCTTATTATACCTGGTTGCAGCAGAGTCAACCGTTGGCATGGTCTTAGTTCAGGAGGATGACTTGTTCTCTGAATATGTGATTTATTACCTGAGTCGAGGCCTCATAGGACCGGAACACAATTATTCTCATATCAAAAAACTTGCGTTGGCAACAGTTCATGCTATTCAACAGTTCCATCATTATGTTTTGTTTTGCAAGACCACCATCATTGTTGTCATGAATCCATTCAAGTACATGTTGACACGATGGGTAATAGGCGAAAATATCAATAGATGGATAGTCGTCCTCTAGGAGTTTGACTTAGATTTCGTTTCAGCGAAATCCAAAAATTTACTCGTCTTCGCAGACCTTATTTCGGAACTTCCAGTTGAGTCAGGTGATGTTGTGCCCGAAGAGTCACCTATCAGAGGAGATATGTTTTTTATCACCTCTTCGGATCCCTAGTATAGAGATATACTTATCTATCTCTATACTTTGAAGTTCCCCACCTCTGACTCTCATGATGAGCGTCAACGTATACGCCATCAGGCTAAGAATTATCTCATACTCAATGATACATTGTATCGAAGAGGTGTAGACTGCATCCTGCGCCGATGTCTCACTCACGAAGAAGCAATTATCGTGCTTAATGATTGCCATACCGGAGCATGTGGAGATCATTTTTCTGGGTTGGTAACAACCCAAAAGATTCTACGAGTAGGTTACTTCTGGCCGATACTAATCAAAGATTATATCGAATCAGTCAAGAAGTGTCACACGTGCTAGATCTTCTCTCGGAAGATGAGGGCACATCCCGCTCCCATGTTTCCTATCATCACAGTTGGGCCCTTCACCAAGTGGGGGATTGATTACACTAGATGAAACCCTCATTCAGCAAGGGGGCACTGTTATATCATCGTAGCCATAGACTACTTCACGAAGTGGGTCGAAGATATGCCAATGTTTAAAGATGATGGAGAGACTGCAGCTTTCTTTTTATTCAACCAGATAATAGCAAGGTTCAGCGTCACGAGGGATATTGTCATTGACCATGGCAGTGACTTCAGAACCAGATGATGACCGAGTTAACATCAAAGCTTGGGTTATGGCAAGAACATTTGTCACCCTACTACCCCCAAGAAAATGGTCAGGTGGAAGCTGTAAATAAATCTCTTAAGACCATCCTACAACGAACGATCAACTCAGCCAAGTCAAATTGGAATTTGATGTTATACTCGACATTATGGGCTTACCGAACATCTGTTAAGACTGCAGCCGGTTTCTCACCTTTTCAACTCATTTACGGGCTGGAAACAATATTTCCTATTGAATGTCAGATCTTGTCCCTAAAGTTGGAAGTACAATTATTGCCAAATACTTCTCCACTTGAAGAACAGTTATTATACCTTGAGTAAATCAATGAGCAGCGTCGTGATGCGGCCCTAGACAATGAAGCTCACAAACATAAAGTCAAGTTTCAATATGATAGGTTCGTTCATCCTCGGATTTTCGCTAAAGGCGACCTTGTCCTGGTCTATGAACAAGATAAGGATCCACTGGGGGCAGGAAAATTCAAACCCATGTGGTTCGGACCTTTCATCATAAAAGAGGTTCTAAAAAAGGGCGCTTATCATCTGGTTGACTTTGAAGGGAATGCTTTGGCAGAGCCTAGAAATGGACTCTACCTCAAGAATTATTACTCATAGGTAGGTCACCATGGGTAACTTTTTGTAACATATGTATAGTCTTTGTACTATTACTTTCTAGTTTCTTTTAATATTATGGATGCGTTATTTTTTATGTTATCTTTCGTCACTGTGGAAGATGTCAAGTGAATCCGAGGTGTTCATTGGGTACACAGACGGTGCTATCTGGCACACTCGGAGGCTTGCCTCCGTAGCTTGGGTAATTTTTACACCTCGAGGCCAGTTATTATCTTCCGGAGGTATATGCTTAGGTGACACCACAAACAATGTCGTCGAGTATAGTGCAGTTATTGAGTTGCTTCGTGACACCTTGTCATTTGGTATCTCTCATCTCTGGGTCTATCTCGATGCTCAGCTAGTTGTGTCTTAGTTAAATAGAGTCTACCATGTTCATGATCCAACTTTACACTGACGATTCCTTAGGGTACGTCTCTTAGAGTGAAGCTTTGATTATATTACATATTTTCATGTTCCTAGGAGATTAAACCAAATTACAGATACTCTAGCTAATCAAATTTTAGATTGGCATATTGCACACATATTAAAGGACATACACATAAACATGTAAATACATTTTTAAAGGAAAAAATGATCCATAAGACACAAAAAGACATAAAAATCCATATATAATATCATGGTCACCAGAGTACATAGGTGGACGCAAGTGCCTCAAAAGTATGACCAATAATGAGTCATGGGGCTTATGCCCTCAAAAAATATATAAAAGTAGTGCTCTCGGTACTTGAAAAGTCTAACTGAGGTCAGGGCTTGTGGGCCTTGTTGTATTGATCAACAACATTTTCAAAACACCGAAACAATTGGGCCCACGTCCGTGGTGCCCCCACTACATGAGGTTGCATAGATGGTGGTAGATCCTCAATCTCTTCCATAGGGACCATGCGGGTGAGCAGAGTAAATTTTCACTCGACTCGTCTCAACACCCTCTCAGCCTCCTCGGCTATAAGATCTCCTGCTGCTTCTAGTCCCCCTGCATCGTAGGTGCAGCCCCTAGCCGAGGACGATGCATGTTCCTCGCATAGTCTACAGGTCACACTGGTCCCACATCTGCACACAATAGACACATATCTATCAGAAACTCTGATATAAAAAAAAATTGATATATAACAAAAACAACATAAAAATTACATATGTTTCACAAAAAAAAAAAACAACAACAAAACAATGATGTAAACTTACCCATCTCTCCTCGCTCCTCACCAGGAGGTACTGGTATCTCAGGATCTCTCAAGAAATCAATCCCAGCATAAGGGTAATCCTCTATGACTGGGATCTGTTGCGACAACCAAGTGAATAAATCATCGTCAAAGGACTCATTGGTCCTTCCACTACCATTTTGTGGTAGTAACAATACCCATCTATACAAACTGTAGGAAGAGAGGCTTGATGTCCTCGTACCACCACTTGAGGATTGAAGCTCGAAACTTTTTCAAAGAAGAAAGAGTATATAATGGTCCCGAGCCTAAAGTTCCTCTGCGTCCGCGATAAACAATCTATCAACTACCTCTTCATACAATCTAGCAATGTTGTGCTCCAGTCAAATATTTGTGCATTTAAGCACTGGACTGCACAGTTCATCTGTGCATGGGACGCCTGATGTAGATCGACAGAACCAATGATCCACCCAATAAGCAACACAATCACCTGCAGCGATAAGTCAGTAATCTTGCTTATGGGCACCTGTGAGCTCGATCGGTCTGTACCAACCTCACAGTAATGTCCTATCGATTCCGCTATGTTATGCGGCCCCGAAGGAAATGTCCGAAAGTTGATTGGTTCCCCTCTCCTGGAGAGGCTAGTCAAAAAATATATGTCCTCTGTTGTGGGCACCAGTGACTGCCCCTCTAACATAAATGCCTCTGCATCCGGATGCCAATAATCAACCAAGGTGTTCAGTAGCCTAGGTTGTGCCCGCATAAAAGGACATAAGAAGAATTTGAGCAGCCCACATTGCATTAAGGTAGCCACATCATTGGGGTCTTTCCCAACCAACTCACTAACCTCCTCATGCTCTCTTTCTCTCCAGTGAACATACATCCTGCAAAACACCAAAGTCCAGGAGGTTTAACCCTTGTTTTTTAATTTTTTTCATTCAATAAGGGGGTCCACACAGGCTGTAATGCTAACAGTCGTGTGTACACGCGTGCAATTTTTACTCCGCCCGAATGTACACACGGCTTGTCCTAAGACAGCCTGCATGGACCTAGGGCCAACCTTTTGAAGGTCGACGCCCCCCCAAAACTTGGAACCCAAAGAAAAAATAAAGATTTAAATTGCAAGAGGAGAGAGTTTATACTTACTTGGTCCAGACAGATGGTCGTTTCGTCCACTGTAGCTCCTGGAATCACCACTTTTATCAAAGGGGTTTTTTTGCTCTATTGTCAATTTTCAAATCAACAATGGTGATAATGAGCTACCAGCTTCAATTTATAGACTTTTTGGCCTCTTTTTGTCACTTTTTTGGCCCCCCTTATCATTTTCTTTAAACCAAAAACCATTTAGAGTGATTCAGGAGTTGCATTGGAAGGGTATGATCGGGTATCAACACATTTTTTTTGAGTTTTGGGTAACTTTTGATGGTCCATGGAAAAATATCAGATGATCAACTTGAGCATATAGGTTAGGTTTCTATCCTGACTTTTGTATCTTGTTGTATTTATCCCTTTTCCATAGGATTGATCCCATCAGGTTGCGACACGGAGCCATCATTGCTGCTTTAGAAGTGTCGCGAGTTGGTGGTAGAGATTACCGGAACATGGATGCCCTAGGTAGATCCCGGTTGCATTATGGTGTCCATGATGTCTCTAATCATCGTAGGCTTAGGAGTCCTTGTTGTTTTCCTGATTATGAGTTTGAGCCTCATTTGCATGATTCCTTTTCACTCTTGACCTCACCCTCTGGACTCCCAAAAGACATAACATGTCTTCTTTTAAGCCCTTTTCATACCCTCTAAACATGAAAAGATTGTCGAGCGATCTTGTGGCCTTTCATGCTCGTTAAACGAAATTTGAAGTCACGTCTGTTCGGCGATAGTTTACCCCTTTTTCGGTCCGGATGGTCAACTATACAAACAAAGGTATACTCTAAAGAACTTCAGTTCTCTAGAAGAGTACTCTCAAGTATCATTTTAACCCTTTTTTGGGCCTAAGGGACTAAATTTACAAAAAAGGAACCCCCACGAAGTCCATAGTTAAGCTCTTTTCAGACTCCCTAAAATTGAAAATATCACCGAGTGACCTTATTATTTCACACTCGTTAAACTGGTCCAAAAGAACATTCCTGACGAAGTCCATAGTTAAGCTTTTTTCAGACTCCTTAAAAATGAAAAAATGGCCAAGTGATCTTGTCTTTATCACACTCGTTAAAATGGTTTTGAATAGACGTCTTGTCAGTGCTAGTTTACCCCTTTTTCGAACCGACTAGACTACCTTCGAAAAAAGGTACCCCAATGGAGTCTCCTTTTACGTTTTTTTAGACTCTCTAAATATGAAAAACCGTCGAGCTTACATTCTCTGGGCTCGTTAAAATTACATCGAAGGACGTTACCATTGTGTGTTTTGTTAATCGTGTTTGCATACCTATGTTTTTGGTCTAATGTCGGCTCCATGTTGCTCTCAACTGAACCATCTGAAGCATACCTTATACGCAAGCCTTGTAGCACTTTGCCTCTACGTTTTGACACCTTTGGTCCCTGGACTATTTTTCCTGAGTTTCATTACTCTAAACATCAGTATTTTCCTTGTGCCTTGAACTTGTATGTTTGCAACACTCGTTCCTCCTTTGTAACATAACATTATTTTATTATTTTTCCAAAATTATTGAAAAAGACAAAAAAAAATCAAATATACCCCAAAAAGAGGAAGGGAAAAGTATTTTCTTTATTGGAAGCATAATGAGTCACCCTTGGATAAAGCACATCGGTCTATTTGTTTGTCAAACTCTGGGATTTAATACGACCTTAGGAAGTTGTTCTCACTACATAGAGTTGTGTCCTCCTCCATTTGGTTATTCTTCCAAACATATGGAGAGTTTGTGTTGCCTCTTGCCTCGTAAACTTATGTTAATGCCATGCTTCCTGAGTCTCATCATTTGTCATTCTGTTGTCCAAGGGAAGTTTTTACCAAGCCTGAGTCGGCCCCTTTGCAGTTTGTCTCTTGCCCTCATACCCGACCATCCTGAACGTCCAATCAAGTCTTTGTTCAAAACCAATGAAGCCTTTAGTCTGATCATCAAGATTCTCTAGTCCATGACAGATGAGCCGTCGAAGACCTCTAGGTAGTGAAGTCGTACACTCATATTACACTCCTACCTGAGTTTTGAAGATTTTGAAGTTGTTGCTGGAGCTCTGAAGACCTCATCTCCAGCCATCAGGCCTTATCAGCTTCTAAGAAGATTGATACTCTACATGTATATCTTTTTTATTTCGAGATGTAACTCCGATGTGTATTGTTCGCGGCTACACTTTATATAGTTATATGACATGGATCTATAGTGTATTTGATTGGTAGCCATGATTTTATTTTATCCCAAGCATGGGTATGCCTGCCTCGGTGAGACAATTATTATTTTTGTAGATGACACCTCCCGATTTCTGGTCCCTGGGCTCACTTGTTCGGCACATCAGTAAAGATTGTTAATGTATTTCAGCCATTAGATGCTCTTCTGACCTCACACATTAGGGGGTATCTGTTATAACCCTAATTTTCACTAGACATGCTTACCTAGCATCAGGCCATCTCAGATTCCTTCTTTGCCAAAGCACTACTTAACAACTCTTCTTAAAAACCTCTTTTATAAAGGCACATGTGGCCTGCTCCATTACTGCACGCGTGTACACGCTAGCTGACCCAAAAAATCTTGCGTGTACCTACAAAAGCATGAAAAAAGGAAAGTTGTTGACGGAACACACAGCTTTGGGTGAGTTAACTAAACCTTCCGGCCATGCATGGCCGAGGGTTCGACCAAATACCTAGCTTCTTCTAGCCTATAAAAGAAGGGTTAGGTGTCCCATTTGGAGGAGGAGAATCATAGTAAAGAAACTATACCTGATTGCACATTCCCTTTGTCCCAACCCTTTAGCCATCCTTGTGCAAAGAGAAAGATAGAGCAAAGAAGTTGGAGGACAGTTGAAGAGGAGCCTAGGACCAGGTTTGTGGAGTAGTGGCCGGCTTCATCATTGTAAGTTGATTTGTTGAAGTTAATAATAAAGAAGTACTTTTCTCGTCCCACCATATGAGGTTTTCATGGTTTATTGCATACTTGTTTATTGAATCTCTAACCCATTAATCTATATATCAAATTCATGTGGAGTTTGTTATTTGTCTTGTGTGAATGCAGGTCAGCCTTGGGAGGAGAGTTGCAGTCAAAGAGCGATCAAGCGTGAGGAAGGATCAATATCAAACGCCTGAAATAAGGTATGCTCACTTGACCTTCTTAACTATGTATTTTCTTAAGAATAATGGGCATTAGGTCTGGGACGACGGTAGAAAGTAGAAATCTTTAGGTATTTTCTGCATGCATAATTAAACAGGTGTGGCATGAAATGAATTCCCTGAATCTACTACCCAAGACTCAGAAACATTATCTACATAAAGAATCAAAGCATCTTGTAACACATCACCTGTTACATTTTCTTCTTGATTTTTCTCCTGATGTCCATCTCTTTGTTTCTTTGGAGCTCTGTAGTCTTTCTTCAGATGTCCTTTCTTCCCACAATTCCAACATTCTATCTTTCCTAGTCTGGATTTGGATCTTCCCTTCCTAAAAAATTTGTGGTTCCTTGAGCCCTTTCCTCTATCCTTTTGTCTTCCCTTGTTCTCCATGTTTAATGCGCTACCTGATGTCTCATCTGTGCTTTTCCATTACATTTCCTCGCTAAGGATAAAACCAACAACATCATCAAATTTTAAATTGTTTGAACCAGAGACAACGTTACTTACAACCATGACCAAGCCGTTCCAACTTTCTGGAAATGATTACAAGATTATAAGAGCCCTGACCTCATCATAAAAATCCACTTTTACATAAATTAACTTATTAGTAATCGTATTAAATTCATTTCAATGATCTGCAATAGAACCACCTTCTGACATCTTCATATTAAATAATCTCTTCATTAGAAATACCTTATTGGACATTGAGTGTTTTTCATACAATTGAGCCAATGCATCCATCAACTCCTTCATTGTCTTTTCTTTCGAAATACTGAAAGCCACCGACGTTGTCAGGCTTAGTCATCTTGTTCCTAGTGCCTTTCTGTCAAGAACCTCCCATTCTTCATCCTTCATGGACATTGGCTTCTTTTCTATTCCACCCAATGGTAGGAATAGTTCCTTCTGATGCAAATAATCTTCTATCTGCATCTTCCATAACTGGTATTTTTGGCCGTTAAAATTCCCGACCCTAAAATTTCCATGTTCTTCCATTTCTCTCACTCGAACCTGGAACCCTCTTTTCCTGTGAGTTTTATGTCGCTCTGATACCAAATTTCAGAAAAAAAAGATCACAGAGCAGTAAAATAAAGTAAAATGCGGAAATAAAACACAGAAGATACACAATACAATAGAGACACAGATATACGTGGTTCACCCAGTGTGGGCTACGTCCACCAGAGAAATTGCTAGGTCTTTCCTTTTTATTATCCAACAAATGAAGGGATACAACCCACAACACACCTATTGTAACTTCATCTTCTTTCTCTCACAGTCTCCTCTCTCAACATAAAATATTCGCAATAATGCATAGCCGCAATACATTTCCCTCATAAAAGAGGGTTTCCTTTTATGGAAAAAAACACCTAACATAAATTCTACCGTCAGATCTGCAACCTTATAATTAATGGTCTGCGACCTTATAATTAATGGCCCAGATTTACTATGAAATTACCAAGGATGATTTTAGGGGCTAAATTTCTCTCATGGGCTAAATTTCCATGGTTTTTCCAAAAACAAGCTTCGTTATTCTAAAAATGATTCGTCCAAATTCTATAGGATAAAATTATTTTACCTTAAAAATCGCCAACATTTTATACAAACTATATAAAATCCTTAGAAATTTGATATTTTTACAAAAATATCGCCAAACATTTTATAGTTGGAATATGAAGGATTAGTAAGATTCGCCAAGCTTTCTACATTTTAAAATAAATTTCCATCCTTAAAATCATCCTTGGAAATTACAATATACCTTTACAAGGCAATTTTTCCTTTGGGAGCTTCGCCCCCGAACCCCTGTTAGGGGCCTGCTTACCCCCGGATTCCCTAACCGAGGGGATGAACCCCCTAGACCCTAAAAGGGGGGAAAACCCCCTTGCAACCCCCCATGCGTGAAGGGGTGTACAATATTCTGGGGTGTACAGTCTTCATGGGGTATAAACATGACTGAAAAGAAAGACCTAGGAAACATGACGATAATTAGGCTCCACAACCAACACTACTATTGGCAATTGGAATGTATCCCATCAACATGATGTGATGACAAATAAATGTGACCATTGTTGCTCAATCTTGCTAAGTTCGCATGAGTATACCCCCATAGGGACAACTCGTTTTTGAATTTCATAGCTCATCCATTTTATTTTTGTTTCTTAAGGGAATTTTTTATCAGCCAAATCAACCATATATTACCAATTTCTTTGGATTTTAAACCAACTGGGAGATAATTTAATGTATCAACTCTTCACACAAAATTTGTGAGACATTATCCCAAGGGGTTAGATCAATTGGTCGTTTTCATTATTGTTGGGCATTTAGATAGTTTTGTGCTAGTAGGTGCCTAGTTTGAAACCCCTTAAGAAAAGTGCATAAATCTACGCCAATGAATTTGTTAGGAATACCATTCATGAATGTGGGGAAACATCCCTTGGATTTCCCCATGAGTATTTCCTCGAATATTACATTAATCATTTGTAATTTGAATCCCCTATATGCCTAGGGAGAGAAATATGGGCTAGAGTACTACTAAACCTATAGAATCGAATGCATATGCCTCAAGTTACATGTTGGTATGGAACAACCTTTATTTAAAATTTGACTCACGGTGGAATGTGTAGTGTTAACCATGCCATGATAGTGGAATGAGTAGGTTTAATGAAGCCACGATGACTTTCAAATGTTGCAAAAAGCCCTAATTTGAAAATTTGAAATACAATTTTTTTTTAATCCATTTTTAAGGTCACGGCCAAGCCAGACACCTAATTGGTGTATGAGACCCCCTTGTTTATGGGACAAGGGACCCCCTCCGCCCAACGATTTGACTGGTAAAGTCTACGGAGGTATACATACCCTACTCCCCTCTGGATTTGAACTTGTGACCTCTTAAGAGGAAACACATGTTCTTAACCATTAGGCCCATAATCTTAGATAAATAACACACCATTTTAACCTTAGATAAATAACACACCATTTTAACCTTAGATAAATAACACAACATTTTAATATATTGGAACAAGTTCGAGTCATAGCAATAGAAAACACATAAAATTACAAGCCCACATATAGCATGTCACTAAATAAACATAAAATAATATAATAGTAAATAAATGGATAATAATCCCTTTAAAAATGATTATATACTAACTATAAGATTCATACTAGTTAGTATTATATAGTCTAACTAATCACTAACTATATTAATATAGCTAGAAAACCAAACAATTGTTAATTGGGTGTAGTTTGAGTGGTTGTGAGGAAAAGTTGTTTTTGTAACATGTTTTTTCATTATCAGTTAATTATTGATAAGTTATATATGACTTATTCATGAATTGTTGACCTATTCTTATGTCTTAAAAATTTTAAATTTATCCTCATCCTTAAAATGAAAGAAAATGCGGAGAAAAATTTCTCCAAAATATATTACCTCGAAAAAAACCATATTAAAATTTAAAAACAACAACCTCAAATGAGAAGTAATCCATTAAAACTAAATATCAATAAATTAATATAACTTAAATGTCACACACCTCAAATGAGAAGTAATCCATTAAAACTAAATATCAATACATTAATATAACTTAAATGTCACACACTTATCATTCTATAGCTTTTCTTAGATTGTTTTATTATTCTATTTTTAATTTAGAAAAAAATTTAAAACCTCAACACTAACACTCTATTATATCAAGATGAATAATTTTTTAAAGTATATATAAAATATTTTGGCCTATAAAAATATTTATATAATAATAATTATATATTAAAATTAATCTTAATATATTAATTTTTAAAATTGATGTAAAAATTTAATATTCAATTTACATTTCTTTATTTTAATACAAATTTTGATTTATTTGTAAAAATTTTAATGGAAAAAAGATAAAGTTAAAACTCCAAATATTAAGAATTTAGGTACAAAAGAAATCATTAAAACTATTAAGAGTTAGTGTATTTTATTGTTGAGTAGAAAATTTGAGCAAAGATTCTTGTACTTGGTTCAAATAAAGGAAAAATGTATTTAAATTTTTTTTTTTATTTAAAAAAATTCATCCATATTTTTATATGTATGGAAAATCAAAATATTTTTTAATTTTTTTTATTAAAAATTAAAAAAAAATTATACTAGATCTTTAAACACCAATAAATTTATATTTTTTTAGATCCATATTAATGAACAATAGATATGGAATTAAGATTAAGATAGATTTGTAATTTCTAAATTTGATGTTGTAAGTTTTAAGTGAATGCTTTCTATTTCATTTTATTTGAGAGGAAATAATAAATCAAGTACTATGTATAACATACTTTTCCATGTGTTATTTTTTTCATATAATAAGTTTTCAATAATTTATTTTTTTTTGTCTTATTGAAAAGATATTAAGTAATGATCTCCACATTAATATAATTTTTTTTATTTTTAAATTTTTTATGAGGTTAAAGTGTAAAAGGATAGTATTTAGCCTCATGTATGGGAGTAAGGCTAAATGTTATTGGAAAGCATTTGATCCCATTAGAAGTAGCCTCAACTATTACCACAAGGGATATTGGCTTTCTCATAGATACTATCTAGGTTGAAATTTCCTATTGGTCCTAGAGTAAGACCCAAATATGTTTCTGATGGGCTAAGATCTCATCGTCCTTGGATGTAAGGAAATAGGTTAAGGACCCAAAGTCCAGAGACATCTAGCAAGAGTGAAATTCTACCCCCTTATAGATCACTTGCTTCCTTACATCTAAGAAAGACAAGCTCTTGGCCAATCAAAAGCAATGTTAGGTCTTACTCCAATACCAAATGATGGTTTCAACCAAGATAACATATACACAAAAGCCAATATCCCTTCTAATTATTTCCAAAGTTACATCCACAAAAATCATATACTTTTTAATAATATCTAACCTTAATCTCATACATGAAACTAAATATTTTTTTTATTATAATTGAACCTCTTACTCATCAAACATTTTAAACAATAATTCTCATCAAAATATGAATGCCATTTAAAATTTATTTTTATTCAATAAAAAAAGCCTCAAAGTCCTCTTAGGTTAAGGAATAAAATATAATATCCTACCTTCTTGAAAGAGTAAAATATAATATCTTATCTTATCTCAAAATTGTAGGCCATTTCACTTTTATTTGATAAGATAGTAAAATATGCTATTTAAACTATGGTGAGTCATTTGAAATTCTTTTCGTATAAGTCAAATGAGCATCTGTTGTTACGTTAAAAGCCCAACAAGCATCTAAAACAGATCTCCATCGCGATTACGTGATGGCTGATGCTTCACTTTTCCCGCCCTATAAAATTTAATTTTAGTCAAATCAAAAGTAGATGTTCTTCATATTGTTATAATCACACCACTAAAACGTGGTGGACCCAAAAGATAAATCTTAGATATAAAGTAGATGTTGTCTAACATCAAACTTGATTAAAACGTGAAGGACTCAATTTTGAACCAACCACATGTTCCATAATGTTTATAATAATAAAATAACGTGTTATAACCAACTTTATTAGAACAGGAAGTTTCATTTTTAAAGTAACTTTATGAGAACAGGAAGTTTCATTTTTAAAGTAACTTTATTAGAACAGGAAGTCTCATTTTTAAAGTAATTCTAGATAGATTAAGAAATTTATTTAGTTAAAAACAATACACAGAATTTTTTTAAAAATAATACAAGTACAAATTAATAAGGCATATATATATATAATTTTAATTTTATTAATATTAATATTAGTATATAAATTATTTTAACTCTTCGTATGGCACTTTCAAGCAACCAGGGGAGATGTTGATAGTCTTATGTTTGACTCTAATGAAAAGTTACAGTGATGCAATCTTAACCAACTACCATGCCACAAATATCAACTTTTTGGAAAGATATACAAGTTTCCACACTTTTAAATAAATCCAATAATAAATAAGTAGTCAATATCTCAAACTTTGAGATACTTTGTTAAATGTTTGTATAAACATTTTTGCATCTGATTTTTAAGAAAGTTTGAAATTAACTATAAAACAAGCAAGTGACCAAATAGCAAATGAAGCAAACTAACTTTAAATTTAAAGTAGGAAAGCCAAAAATATGGAGGAAACCTACTTCGACACTAAAAGTAAACATACCCAAATATGAGACTATAAGTAAGAAATTATAAGAGAAAAATAAATTGACCTTAGGATCATGGTAAGGTGCTCTATTAAGGTTAAACACCTTATATGGTGTAATAAATCATTTGATTAATATTTTACGTGTTTGATCATAATTGACTTTTGTGAAAACTTTTGATAAAGATATATCATTCATTATGATAGAAATTTAAATTTAGACAAAGTGTTTATCTAATTTTCAATTAGATTACTAAAAAATGGTTAGACTTTTAGGATAGAAATTTATAAATACAAGATTAGAAATTGTGGTGTTTGGACATTCTGTGGCATTTTCATTCGTATCGACTTTAGTAGATTTGTAGAGGTTTGAATCGGCTTGCTTGTAATATTTAGATCTATGCTGGAATATCCTCAAATACTAGTATGTAAAAAATCTTTAATGGATGGAATAATCCTTTACAGTTTTAACATTTTCTTGCATCTTTCTAGCTTTTGAATCTGTGGACATTGTTAGATAAAGGATTTTGGAATTTTTATTACTATTTATTGTTAAAAAGGAAAAATATGGGACAACACAAGCTTAGATGTGAAAATAATGAGGATCTTTGGTTGATTTCTGTAGGAGATATCTTGAATTTCGTGTAATTAGTGGGAACTTTGTTTGGACAAAGATTTCTAACTTATCAGTGGTATGTAGTAATTGAATCTACTCCTTTAGAGGGATTATTTTCATTTTTTATTTTATGTGTGGGGACGATTAGATTAACTCTTAGCTGAGTGGTGCAAGATGGAAGAGATCAATTGAATCCACTCCTTTAGAGGGATTATTTTCTTTCTTTCTTTTTTTCTTTTATATGTGGGGACGATTAGATTAACTCTTAGTTGAGTGGTGCAAGCCGAAAGAGATCAATAATTCAAACTTTAAAGTTTAAAGGCTCAAACTTTGTTTTAATTTTTGAGTGGTACAACATACTTGAATATGATCTATGTTTTTTTTGAATAGACAAGAGGGTTATGGTCCACTTAGGGCTAAACTTCGGCTAAGTTATTTACATTGGTCATCAAGAGAATTAGTATAATGTTTGGTTCATCGATGCAATTTCGATGCATTGGTCATGGAGTGATCCATAAACGGGAGGATTATAGCCTCGTCATTTCACCAACACTGAAATCTCTAAGAAACAAATATAACTTTAACTCTTTTGATAACGATCTCCTTCATACCGATTATATTGACAACTATAAGCTTCTAACTATTATTTATTTAATACCCTTCTTCTATTGTGGGTAGTGGTTGTGCTTGCTTTCACCAAGGACAACAAGAGGAGAGGCAACAAAGAGAAAAGACTTGACCAACCAAGCCACAAGTCGAGTTAGTCCAAATAAAGATGTTGTCAACTACCTAGAAGTCGATATGGGGAACGATTTAGAAAAGAGACAAGTCTAGTCATAATGAAATGCAATTCGACCAGGCCAAGTCGAAGGAAAGTCAGTTTGACCAAGTTGAGTCGACCAAGAGAGTAAAAACTTATTAAAAGAGGCCCCAGTCGAAGTGTGGGTGAATTGGGTCGATTGGGGATGAGTGTTGGTTGGATGAAGGAGGGGAAATCGACCAAAAATAGAACCCTAGTGGAAATGGGTCAATTGGAGATTAAAGTAAAAGATTAAAGGCAGATTTGTTAGTCAGCATCGAAGGGAAACCTTATGTAAGTCGAAATCGGTGACCAGTAGCTGAAAAGAAAGTCGTAGGGGTGAATTTGATCACCAGTGCCGTGTAAAAATGTTTGGAAGACTATTTTTAATAACCCGTGATGCAAAAAAACACCTAGGGTGATTTTGGAAACCCAAGGTGACTAAAAACATATGGGAGTCGATTGTTAACATTCACTGACAAAGAAAAATGTATAGAAGTTGACTTGAGCATTCACGAATAGAGAAAAAATTATGGGGGGGGGATTTATAGCAAGAAAATTGTCAAAATGTGTATATGGTCAATGGAAAGCTAATGAACAACGAAACAGTCCCAGACTTCGATATCTAATCTATCCATGATTTATGGGTAAAAGAAAACGCCCCAACAAATTGATAATGTGCCCAATGACTTCAAAAACGAAATTAGAAACCCCTAAATGAATAACAATGGATCTGGAAGGAGGGTCATTGATTTTAAGCCTATGAATCAACGTACGGGTGCATTTAAAGAGTTGTTAGTCTATTTACTGACCCATGAAGACCATATTAATATAAAATGAACCCAGACAATAATTGGCACAAAGTTCTCTTTGCAAAAAAAAAATTACACAAACAATCATTAAGTTACAGTACACACCATTAGTCATTCATGAACAATGCAACCAAAAACCATCATCACGCATAAACTTATAATTTACCTTGGAAACCCAAATGGGAAAACCAACATTCTTTTGGCTTGAGACATACTCTTTATTATTTTGCAATGAGCAAGTTACATGCTCTCTGATTTGTCTCTATGCTCCTCAATGACATATGGGCAACCTCTCTACATCATTCACAACCAAAGAACCTATTTCTCATTGTGGATATACATGATATAAAACTTTGAATCGACTGGGAGGACAACTGAAAGGTTAGGTGTCCCCAACACTTCAACTTCTCTCCAGTATACTTCTCCTTCTTTTGTTTGTTTGTTTGTTTGTATTTTCTCCCACGTGGAAAAGGTCTTATAAACGTCTCATTATTTATTTTATACAATAATATACTGCTCAACTTTACATACATTGCATACAAAATTGGACATCAATAGTGATGGCATGGGTCCCTTCACGCCAACAAGTCGATCTCCTTCTCTGTCCATAGCCTTGAAATTTTCCTATGTTGATCATCCTAGATCCTGTATCGATAGCCAATTGTTCATGTCAGATTTGATTCATATCACACCTACACATTGGGAGGAATTTGGTCCCCAAAATCTGTTAGGGATAGATGAGGGAACCTACTTGGAATCTGGCTCCTCTCATACCACTTCACTTTCCTTGCAGTCTTTCCTTTGAGACCAATCTGCCACATTTCTTGTTGTCCTTTGTGAGTTGTCTACTCCATGTGTTGCAACACTATATCTTCCTTCAACTCCTCAATTCCATGAGGTGCAAGGTCTTCAACAGTCCGAAGAACTTGATGTTATTCCTCCTCATCTATCATGGAGGGTTCAAACAAATTCAAATTTTACACGTTCACCACTATATTGATTTGTATATAAGGTGGAAGTTTCATCCTGAAGGCATTCTCATTCACTTGTTCAATGATCTCGAACAATCCATATCTAAGGGGATTGAGTTTCTTTGTTGCTCCTTGCAGTCATTCCTTGCAGAGATAGAGCCACACCTTATCTCCAAAACGTAACTTATGATCCTCCCTATGTTGATCATGTCTGGATTTGCACAATTGTTGGATCTTCTTGAGATTCTCCTTAACCCTTAGATGTATATTCCTGATCTTTTCCATGAATGTTCTTTCCTTTTGTTCTTCTCCTTGTAGTCCCGCTTATTCTTTTTGTTGTCCATAAACAATATCAAATGGAGAAGGAGGTAAATATCCAAATCAAGTCTCGAAAGGAGACTTATTGGTGGAAGAATGAAGTGCTCTATTATAAGAATGTTGAAAGTAGACTATTTACTCAACCCAAGTCTTTGGATGTATTTTGTTGTAACCTCTCAAAAATTGCACCAATGTCATGTTTAATACCTCGATTTCCCCATCAGTCTGAGGATGGAATGAAATGGAGTACTTCAACTTGGTATCCATTATTTCCCAAATCATTGTCTATAATCTACCTAAGAAATTGTTGTCTTGATCAGATATGAAGGAGGTTGGCAATCCAAAGTGTACCCAGACATGGCTGTAAAATAGTTCAGTTGCTTCTTGTCCAAAGATTGTCTCCGTGCAGAGATTGAAAACACGCATTTTGTTAAAATGGTCCACCACAACAAACAAGTATTCACGGCCTCTACGAGTCATAGGTAAACCTCCAACAAAATCCTTGGAGATGCTCTCCCAAGGTCTTCTTGGCACTGGCAATGGCATGTACAAGCCAAGTTTTTGATTGCTTGGCTTTCTAATGTTGCAGAGAACGTAGCCTCTAACAAACGTTTCCACCTTCTCTTGCATATTTTTCCAATACACATATCACTACAAATTCGCTACTATCTTAGTCACACAAAAATTCCCAGCAACCATAGAAGTGTGTGCTTCTCTCGTCAACT
>ML839899.1:65466-107841 GCA_009831015.1 Picea engelmannii | reverse complement strand
TTTTTTTTTGTTCAATGGATCTTTCAATTTTTTTCACTATCTAAGGGCGACTTAAACAATTAATTTTGGACAAACCATGTTTTGTTTAACGAGTGATTGGAAACAACTGCAGTGCTTGACTTTCCATTAAAATAATCAGGACTGAACAGGACACCTTTTTGTCCATTATTTACAGTATTCAATGCGACTTGGAGGCGAAATTTAGTTGAATCTTACCTGTATGCTTTATTATTAAAATAAATTGTTGTTCTACAGCTTGGCGAGCAAGAATGGCAGTTGGGCCGTGGACAAACATGAATGCAGGCAGGTGAGATTCGTATTCTAGAAGCCATCGATCTTCGTGCCTGCCAATCTATCTAATTCGAAAGCTCCTCCTGCGGTCCTCAATATTCCACGGTTGCTCATTCATACTTAAATTTCATGATGGGACATTGAATTAATAATTGCATCATTGATGGCGTTTGGTTGTGATCAGGCATAATTAATGAGGGCAGGTAAGAGGAGTCGTACTGAAAACGTGGGCTCTCGCCTGCGGGCAGGTAAGGAGAGTGAAAACGTGGGCTCACGTCTGCCCTCTCTTCAATTATTGGTCAAATTCACCTCCAGCAATTCCGTATAGCAACTTCTAGATTTGTATTTCAACTCCAGTAAGTTTAATTACCTTGCTGGTCATACAAATCCATGAATATTCCTGCAGAGTGAAGCATAGTCGACTCATATCCTGCATTGTATTGGAAGTAGAAATATGGGTCGTGCTCCATGCTGCTCAAAAGTTGGAGTGAACAAGGGAGCATGGTCTGCCGAAGAAGACAATCTTCTGGTGAAATATATTCAAACTCATGGTGAAGGCAATTGGAGATCTCTTCCCAAGAAAGCAGGTGGGTAGCATCGAACTTTCTGCGTGTTTACAGTAGTTTCATTTTAACTTTGTATTTGTCCAGTGTTCATACAGACTTGGTCACTTTAGATTTTAGGTTTCTGAAGGTTTAAAGACCTAAAATAAACCTACTCTCTTTAAAATTTTGATTTTTCTTTCATATAGATTTGAATTCAGATGTAGATATGTTTTTTTAACATAAGAAGTTACAATTTCAATCTCATCCTTCTCTTTATTGTTGGGCAGCTGAATCAAAACATAGCATAAAACCAGAGCATAAACTAAACAAGATTAAACTAAACAAGATTAAACAAGTATGAAATTAAGAACAACAAACACATACTTGATACAGTGATTTATGTGGAAATCCAAATCGGGAAAAAATCACTGTCAATAATTATCGGTCTTCTGTTATTCAAGGGAGAGCTACAATAGTCTTCATAGGCATACAATCATCCTCTCCTCACACACTCTCTGCTTTCTAACTCTCATTGTGATCTATCTCTATATGTATACTCATATATATAACATCTATCACTCAGTTACACAGACTGATCATGAATGAATCACATAGTTACACAAACAATTCATAAATGGTATGTATGTGAGTCTACATCTGCATGTGATCTGCATGTGATCTGCTTGAGAAAAAATTAGTTAACATGTTTCCAACATTCATGTCTATTAATCTGAAATAAATTGAAGAAGATGTGTTATATGTTTTGAGTCAAAAATATTACAATCTTTCCATACTGTTTCCCGGTCTGCGCAACTATTCCCTGATTATATGATTTCTTCAAGTAATTATAAACTAATTTTCTGCCATGGTTGTGGTTCTTTCAGGGCTGAGAAGGTGTGGAAAGAGTTGCAGATTGCGTTGGCTAAACTACCTTCGGCCATGTATCAAGAGGGGAAATATTACGGCCGATGAAGAAGAGCTTATTATCAGAATGCATGCCCTCCTTGGCAACAGGTAACATATTGAAGATCCCAATTCCATTGTAAACTTGAAGAATGGTATAATGGCCATTGTAACTGACGAATCGATGCTTGTGCAGATGGTCGATAATCGCAGGGAGAGTCCCTGGCCGAACAGACAATGAAATAAAGAACCACTGGAATACCAAATTGAGCAGAAAACTTGCCAGCAGAGGGATCGATCCCAAGACTCATAAATTCATCACGACGGACAGTAGTAACAGAGCCGGTGATCGTTTCAACCAGTTTCAAAGTGAGAAACCATATTACTGCTCACAGAGATCACAACATTTGGTATCAAATGTACCAAAGGTTGTCAAGGTTGGTCGATCAACGGATCTCGTGATTCCCCATGTTCACAATCTGAAAGCAGATTTGAAAGTGCAAGAAACAGAAAATAAAAGCTCTAGCAGATCGTTACCAGTTGAATCCCACAATACTAATATTTCCATGTCCTCCGATGAATGTTATAATTATACGCCAGCAGATTCAGCCGAGTGCGCGTCTCTGATTAGTAGTTCAGATTCAGTGGAGGCAAAATGTGATAGCAGAGACCTGCACGATAATGGCTGCCATTGGAATGAGAAACATGATGACTTTCCAGAATATGACGTATTCAATTTCTTCGACGTTAGCAACGCGGAGAATGAAATTTGTTGCAACGATGACTATTGGGTAGATGAAGGATCCGCCGATCAATTCGTGAAGCAAAAGCAGGCGCCGCCTCAATCTGGGCAATGGGACAAGCAAATTGATGTGGAGGGAAAGGATAATTTGGGATACCCATGCATGAATGCACATGATTTATCTGATCATGCAAACAATGACGTGACTGTCATGTCATGGGAAGCAGCTCTCTGGTATTAGTTTCTTTCCCTTCCCCATATGCACAGTGAAACAACTGTGTGGGAACAAAGTGAGATTCTTATGAACCCTGACTTCCGGACTCCTGCAAGTGCATTGACTTTACCAGTGACTCATGGTCAGAATGGCTAATGTAAAGGTCTTTCCAGACAGCTAATCTATTAAGTCTTTTCTATTCAATGCTCAATCTCCATTCCCCTAACTCTATATATATATATCAACGACTCCGTACCCATTCTTATTAAAAAAAAATCCAAAAGTGAGATGTGCATGAAACATAGTTTAAATTGTTGTAATATTTTGACAAAATTAGATGTGCATGAAACATAGTTTAAATTGTTGTAATATTTTGACAAAATTAGATGTGCATGAAACATAGTTTAAATTGTTGTAATATTTTGACAAAATTATGGTCTTGTTTATCATTCCACTTTCACTATTATATTTGAATAGAGCAAAATGGAAAAATCAATATTATTATTTTGAATTCAAATATTTTTTGTTGGTTAGAAATGTGTTTATAATTTGGTGTGGGTTAGTATTTTTAATTATTGGTTAAAAAATCATAATTTATTGGTATTTAAGTATCCTTAACATGGTTAGATTTTTGGGTGTCTTCTCGTGATTCAACTCACCATAAAGGTAGTCTAGCAAACTAAACTAAGCTAGCAGGAATTGACTTTCAAATTGAAGAACATAGGGGTGGGCTTTGATCCACTTATATGTGCACCAACCACCACATATTTTTAATATGATATGTGTGGGTGCAACCACACATTCCACCAATAATAAATTCAAAATTTTAAAAGTAATAAATTATAAAATTAAATAAAAATATATTTCATATTTAAAAAATTATGTCAATTTTTATTCAGAACTCTTTATACATCCATCCTTTCTGAAATGTTTTTATTAAATACTCAATTTTTATTCACTAAACTCTATATACCTCCAATATTGTTTAAATCCTTGTGTCTTGTAAAATTTTTCTTTTTAAAATATTTTTTCCAATACTCAATCTTTATTTACTAAATTTTATATACATCCAATATAATTTTCCAATACTTAATTTTTATTCACTAAATTTGATATGCATTCAATACAATTTTTTCTTTTTTAAATATTTTTTCCAATACTCAATCTTTATTTACTAAATTTTATATACATCCAATATAATTTTCCAATACTTAATCTTTATTCACTAAATTTTATATGCATTCAATACAAATTTTTCTTTTTTAAATATTTTTTCCAATACTCAATCTTTATTTACTAAATTTTATATACATCCAATATAATTTTCCAATACTTAATCTTTATTCACTAAATTTTATATGCATTCAATATAATTTAATTTCAAATGTTCTGTTATTTTAATAAAAATGATTTTAAAATATTTTTTTTCCAATATTCCATCTTTATTTATTAAATTTTATATGCATTCAATATAATTTTCCAATACTCAATTTGTATTCACTAAATTTTATATACATTCAATATAATTTAAAGTGTTGTGTTATTTTAATAAAGATGATCTTGTTATTTAAGATTCAATGTAATAAATAAATAAAAGTATTCAATTCAAAATATTTTATAATATTATTTAAAATATTTTATATTATTGTTTGATTTTTTTATATTAAAAAAATCATTACTACTTTTATAAATTAGAAAGTTTTGAAAAAATTAAATTATAAAATTAAATATAATTATATTTTATTTTATTGAATATAAAGCATGTTAAAAGAAGATGTTTTCTCTTTAATTTTTTTATTACAAATTTTATAAAAAAAATTCCTTAAAATGATTTGAATTTTTATTGTACTTGCTAAGTATTGGTTATAATTTTAATAAGATTAATTTTATTTCTAAAGTTTAAAAAAATAATTTTATCAACCAATTTAAAATTGATAAGTTCTTTAAAATATCTTAATTTCATCTTATTAATCATTGCATTGTCATTAAAGATATTATTTTAAACTTCATACTAATGTAAACTTTAAGGTTATCCATATTTTTAAGATTATCTATATTATTAAATTTGTTATTTTTTTTACTCAAGATGATGAGGAAAAAAAATGTTGTAATTGATCTTAAAATTTTAAATTGTAAAACATTTTGGGATTTGTTGAATTTTATTTTGAACAAAATTTTGCATATTAAAAGAAAATATATTAGTTATGAATTAAAATTATGAATTAATTATTTTTAAAAATATATATTAAAAGAGAATATATTAGTTATGAATTAAAATTATGAATTAATTATTTTTAAAAATATATATTTGATCAAATTGTATTACAGTAAAATATATACGATCATAATTAAAAAAATATCTAAAAGTAAAATTAATAAAAAAAACTTAAAATAAAACTTTTAAACTTTCATTAATTTCATTAATTAATATGTAGATACAAATTTTAAATATTAAAAAAACAATGTAAATAAAAATAAAAATGCAATAAAACTTTTAAATATAATATAAAAATACTCAAAAATAATTAAAAAGATGTCTACAAATAAAAATACAACTTTTAAATATAATATAATAAAAATACTCAAAATAAATTCAAAATATGTCAAAAATAAAATTAATTCAAAAAAATACATATACAATAAAACTTTTGAATATAATATAATCAAAATAAAATACTTATAAATTAAAAATACAACTTTTAAATATAATATAATAAAAATACTCAAAATAAATTCAAAAGATGTCAAAAATAAAATTAATTCAAACAAAATTTGCATATACAATAAAACTTTTAAATATAATATAATCAAAATAAAATGCTTATAAATTAAATAATTTAATAAAACTTTTAAATATAATATAATCAAAATAAAATACTTATAAATTAAATAAAGTATTGCATTATGAGATAAAGTATAACAATATTATATTTACATTTTAAATATAACCCACACGTAATTATATATGTTTATAAATCCAATATTGAAGTTGCATTATTAAATAAATTATATTTACATTTTAAATATAACCCACATGTAATTATATATTTATAAATCCAATATTGAAGTTGCATTATTAAATAAAGTATAACAATATTAGATTTACATTTTAAATATAACCCAATACTTATAAATTAAATAAAGTATTGCATTACTTATAAATTAAATAAAGCATTGCATTTATATATTTATAAATTCAATATTTTTTTTTTTTAATAAAAAGGGGTAGTACCTGCTATATTATATTATCTCAAAATCATGACAAAATAACCAGTCTCATAGCTACAGTCATCACAAAAAATGATGTCGGTAACCGGAAACCAGCATTATTGGAAAACATCTAGCAGTGATACAGTTAGAACATTAAGAAAAGGGGCATCTGTCCTGCCCGTAGGAAACCAGGACAGATGCCAGTGGACTAGATAAACCTATAACAGTTGTACAAAAATACTAAAAAACCAGGAAAACAAGGAGCCTAGTCACCCGGTGACGCGTCGCTCCCACCAATTCTCACCGAGATAGCGAAACCCTGCATGCATAGGGGACACTTGCGCCGAGCAGGAGCCCCGGAGAGCACGTCGAGGAGCAAATCGATGCGCTGGCCCATGATGCTAGCCCTGTGTTCCAAGTCCGCAATGTGTCCACGGAGCTCGAAAACCAAGGTCATGAGTTCGTCGCTGGAGAAAGGGCCAAGTGTTCCGGCGTCTGTGCCACTTGGAGGAGCAGTTGCCCGGTCTGCCACATCGCCAGTGCCAGTCTCAAGCTCCCCCTAAGCCGTTGCCTGCTCTGCCTTCTCCATCTTCTCTGCATCAGTGTCTTGCATATCATCCTCCCACGGGATTTCTTCCACCACGCAGCCAGGGGGTTCATTTTCCATAGTCGGCGAGCTCTTATCGTCCTGCTTGTTGAACGTCTCCAAGGCTTTTGGCATCACTTCGCATAGCCAGTCCCCCATTGACGGGTCCTCTTCCACCACACAGCCGGGGAGCAAATCCACTTGCTCGGTTTCCTTTTCAATCCTGCTGCAACCAGCATCATGCTTAGCAATGGTGTTGAGCATTGCCCTCCTCTCAACCCGAGCCTTCTTCCTGAGGAAGGAAGAGGCCAGAGCCAAGGCTCGTTCAAGCTCCTCCTCCCTGCGTCATTGCGCTTTGAGCGCCTCCCAGGCAGAACCCCTACGAGGTTTCCCTCGTCTCCTCACCATTATAATTAAGAAGATGCCAATCAAACGCTGAGCCAGGATAGGAGAAAACTAACCCGAGCGCAACTGCGAGTGCAGAGTGCAGACAAGCCAGCCCTGTTTGAACCCACAAAGAAGTAATTCTTTCGATGCCGCACCAGGAGCTTTCCTCCGCAGCTCAGGCTCGAAATGAAAACCGTGAACAAACTTACGAATCCTCCGTCCATCCATATCAGCCTCGAATTCATGAGCGAAGTTAATTGTCGCGCGAGGGAGGAGTACCTCCATCGCCTGCCCTCTGTTGTGGCTTACCATCAACGTAAATGAGAAGAGGAGGGTGGCGGCCAGCAGCTGTAAATGCAACGCGAGTGCGAGTCCAGGTGTCATTCCGTTCTTCCGCGTGTCACCCCATCCGAGGCTTATAAATTCAATATTGAAGTTACATTATTTATTAAATAAAGTATACCAATATTAGATTTACATTTTAAATATAACCCATTACTTATAAATTAAATAAAGTATTACATTATTAGATAAAGTATAACAATATTAAATTTACATTTTAAATATAACCCAATACTTATAAATAAAATAAAGTATTGCATTATTAGATAAAGTATAACAATATTAGATTTTCATTTTAAATATAACCCACGTCTAATTATATATGTTTATAAATCAATATTGAAGTTGCATGTAAATATAACCCAATACTTATAAATTAAATAAAGTATTGCATTATTAGATAAAGTATAACAATATTAGATTTTCGTTTTAAATGTAACCCACGTTTAATTATATATGTTTATAAATCAATATTGAAGTTGCATTATTAGATAAAGTATAACAATATTAAATTTACATTTTAAATATAACCTACTTGTAATTATATATGTTTATAAATCCAAATTTAAATATAACTCATGTGTAATTATATATGTTTATAAATCAATATTGAAGTTGCATTATTACATAAAGTATAATAATATTAGATTTACATTTTAAATATAATCTACTTGTAATTATAATAATAATAATAATTTATTTTTAAGGTCACGACCAAGTCTACTGATAAAGTCTCTTCTTAAAAGGAAACACAAATTCTTAACCATTAAACTCACTCAAACTATATTAAATATATATTTATAAATCCAATATTAAAAAAATGTTTATAAAATATTAATAATTGGTATGTTCATTATACCAGTCTAAGTATATCCATTAAAAAGTAAGAGCCACTCACGTACTCAACTCTAACCATTATAAAAATATTTAATACTTATATAATTATAAGTTGGTTAACCATTAATGAATATACCATTAATAGAAAATGGATACACTGGTTAGCTAAAGTTATTAATACGTCGGTGAGACAAAGCTAAAGAGTATATTCTAAAATAAGTTTGGAATTTTTAAAAATAAGTTATGAATTTAGAATATAAGTTTTAATCTTATATAAATTTATTGGTATTATTAATTTGTTTTATATTTAAATATAAATTTATTGGTATTATTAATTTTGTTATGATTAGATATTTAATGTAAAAGAATAAGTTAAATAATATGGAAGATAAGAGGTTTCCTAAAATTGCTTCAAATTTGTGATAACCATTATCCACTCATGCTTAGTCTTGGCTAAGCTATTGAGGAATCACGGAAGACACGATTTTGAATAAGAATACCATAAAAAATATCACCAAATCAAAATTTAAGGAGAAAATGTGGTGTAATAAAGAGTTAGAGGAAAAACGAAAATTAAGGTATTATAGGAATGTGATAAAGAGTGTGTCACCTTTGTGATGAACACAAGCCAAATATAAACTCCATAATTAACAGAACAGAAAACAAAAATCAATCTCTTATTATTAAAAGCGGATGCAGATACATTATGTATAGGTGGAGGCGGATAGTTGTGAGGCAGTTGCGAACAGTTACAGTTATGCGGAAGATGCGGATAGTTGAACCGCCAGATTAGTTAGCACCGGATTAGTTAACATTCCCCCCTTAATCCGAAGGGACATTTGTCATCCCAAGCATCATTCTAAATTTTTCAAATTTCTCTCGACCCAAAGCTTTAGTAAAGATGTACGCAATTTGCTCTGAAGTGGAACAATGATTGAGATGAATGGTTTTGGCCTCAACATGATGTTGAATCAAATGATATTTGGTGTTGATATGTTTGGTTCGATCATGGAATTTAGGATTTTTGGCCAATTGTATTGCATATGTATTGTCAACAAAGAGAGACGTTGAAGTCATTTGTTTCTCCTGCAAGTCTTCAAGAATTTTCCAAAGCCAAATGATTTCTTTTGTGGCTTGAGCTGCTGCAACATATTCGGCTTCAGTTGTAGAATCAACAAGTACTGATTTCTTTCGTGATCTCCAAGTGATGGCTGTTGATCCAAGATTCATCAAATAACTTGAAGTAGACACCCCATGCTCTTTATCTCCGTCAAAGTCAGAATCTGAATAACCAATGAGATGGAAGTCTAAAACTTTAGAATATTTGATGCCATATGACTGAGTGCCCTTTAAATATTTGAGCACTCATTTTGTTGTTGTCCAATGACCTTCACAGGGCTGATGCATAAACCTGGAAAGTATTCCTACAACAAAAGTTATGTCAGGACGAGTAGTAGTAAGCTAAATTAAACTTCCAACAAGTTGTCTGTACTTTGTTGGATCTTCAAATGCACTACCTTCATTTGAAGTAAGCTTTAGATTCTGCTCCATTGGAGTAGAAATAGGATTACAATACTTCATCTCAAATTTGCTCAATAGTTCTCCAATATATTTCTTCTGAGAAATAAAAATGTGCTTCGGTTTTTTATCTACTTCGATCCCTAGATAATAATGTAGTAATCCCAAATCTGTCATATCAAAAACCTTCTGCAACTCCTTTTTAATAGATGCTATATAATCATCATTATTTCATGTGATAAGCAAATCATCTACATAGACAACTGGATATACAACCGATCTTCCAACTTTCTTAACAAATAAAGTTGCATCATCTAGATTGAAATGCTACTTGAGAAGATGTTCAGTTAACTTTTCATACCAAGCACGAGGTGCTTGTTTTAAACCATACAATGATTTTATCAATTTGCATACTTTATGTTCTTTTCCTTTAACAAAAAAACCCTCTGGTTGCAACATATAAACATCTTCTTTTAAATCTCCATTTAAGAAGGCATTTTTTACATCCATGTGATGTATTTTCCATCCTTTTTGAGCTGCAAGAGAAAATAAGGTTCTAATAGTGCCCCATTTCGTTGTAGGAGCAAATGTTTCTGTATAATCAATACCTTCTTTTTGTGCATACCCCTTTGCTACAAGTCTTTCTTTGTGCTTATCAAGAGAACCATCAGCTTTAAATTTACTTTTATAAATCCACTTACTACCAATTGGTTTGATGCCAATAGGAGGATCCACCAACCTCCAAGTGCCATTTTTAATAATAGCATCATACTCTTTTTGCATTGCAACTTTCCATTCATTACAACTAGTGGCTTCTTCAAAAGTAGTAGGTTCATTAACAGCAGAAAAGTTTAACTCAAATTCACCAAACCTTTTTGGCATTGTCTTGGTTTGTGTTGATCTGCGTATTGATTGTTGCAATGTTTGCTCAGTTTCAAGAGTGTTTGAAATAGGTTCTTCAAGACCATTATTATCCTCCAATTTTTCCTCAGTAGGAACATTATTATCAACCAATTGTTCTTCTATAGAAACATTATTATCATCAAAAACATTGCTATCAACTAATTTTTCTTCATTCTTTCATGTGGTCTCATTCTTTGGTGTTGTTGAATGAAAATCCACAGACTGGTCTAGAATATGAATTCCCCCTTCAGGATGTGGGAGATCATTATCCCACTCATAATAAAACTTATTGGAAGAGAATCCATCCAAATGATTGAGTTGCCTATCAATAGTAGAAGCATCTTTAGCAAATTCGAGAAAAACAATATCTCTTGAAATAACAAATTTCTTGTTTTCCTCATCATACAATCTTTAAGCTCTAGAGGTATTAGAATACCCCAATAAAAGACATTTGTGACTTCTTGCACCCAATTTGTCATGTTGTTGTTTAGGAATTAAAGCATAACATGGAGAACCAAAAACTCTGAAATGTTGAACAACAGGAAGACGATTATACCACAATTCATAAGGGGACTTATTATTGATGGCAGTAGAAGGACAACAATTGCGAATATAAATGGCACAAAGTACTGCTTCTCCCCAAAACATCAACCTGACATTCTGAAAAAACATCATTGACCTTACCATATTAAGCAAAGTTATGTTCATGCACTCTGCTACACCATTTTGTTGTGGAGTATAAGGAACGGTGGTCTGATGTTTAATACCATTATCTTGTAAGTACTTTTCAAATTCATTAGAGGTGTATTAACCACCATTATATGATCGTAGAGTGCCAATATTAAGTTGAGTTTCATTTGTAATCCATAAATGAAAATTCTTAAAAGTTGCAAAAACCTGAGATTTCTCTTTCAACGGATATACCCAACACATCCTAGTGTAGTCATCAATAAAAGTCAGCAGATATTTATTACCATTTGCAGATTGAACAGGCATGGGCCCACATAAATCAAAATGTATGAGACCTAACTTCCTGGAAGCTCGGGAAGTAGATCCATAAAAAGGTTGTTCACAATGCTTGCCTAAAATACAAGCATTACATGGAGAAAGCTTTCTTGGAATAGCAGGAATCCCTTGAATACCTTGTTGTTTCATAATCCAGATACTATCATAATTAATATGACCAAAACGAGCATGCCACAATAAGATGGAAGACAAAGTATCACTATGTTGAGCCAAAAAAGGTGAATTAGATTGAAAAGAGGATGTCCCTTTAAGTTTTAAAAGTTTGTCTTCTTCAACACTAGTCATAACAATCACCTGATCAGATGCTTTTCTTATTTCAATTATACCATCAAACATATGTATAAAATGTCCTTGTTGCCTGATATGTATGAGAGACATCAGATTTCTTTTTAATTGAGGAATATAAATAACATCATGTAAAATATAATCAGCAAGTCCTGGTAGGTGAAGTCGAATAGATCCAATTCCTGAAGGCTTTAACTGGGACTTATCAGCAAAATAAACTATTCCATCAATGTGATTATTGAATGTCTCAAAAAAATCTCTTCTGAAGGTCATATGGCAAGTCGCTCCAGTATCTAAAATCCAAGTGTCTTCCCAATAAGCAAAAGAAGTGCTAAAAACTTCATTGATACTAAGATTACAATGTGCAATAATATAGTTGGCAGATTCAAGTGGTTTTCCTTTTTCTGGAGTTTGTTGTTGTTTCTTCTCACTAATCCTTTCCCAAGGAGTGCGACAATGAGAAGATGTATGACCCAATTTACCACACCTATAACACTTAAGCGATTGTTTATCATTCTGAAAATGTTTTTGTTGTCTATCATCTTGTTGTCTGTCTCCTTAATGATAATGACCCCCCCTACCTCTAAATGGTCTCCTACCACGACCTCTTTGACTATTGTCAAATCTAGCAGACTCTCCTCTAGGTTTCTGTTCTTTCTGTGCAAGACACAAAATCTCAACTGTGGAAGTGGAAAAAGATTCCTTCTTCCCAAAAGCTTTCTCTCTTTCGGCAATTTTGTCTACAAGAGTATCAAAAGTCATGGCTTTCATCTGTCCACTAGCTTGAAGAGACTCTAAGTAGTGTAAATAGGTAGGATATAGGGCTTTAATAAATGTTGTGAGTTGTAAATCAACTTTGATACCATTTGAGTCAATATCATGAAAAAGAGCTTTAATTTCGGAAGCTAACTTCATGGGATTATTATCTTTCAGTTCCAGATTAAACAACTTCATCAAAAAATGTATAATTTCCAGCTCTAAATGGGAGTCATAAAGATCTTTTAATTTCTCTAATGCTTTAAACGCTGTGGTGCTGGAAAGAATATGTCTGCTTACCTCTTCAGTGACTGAGGCAGAAATTAAAGCATGTGCCTTTTTATCTTTACTCTTCCAAATTACAAGTTGTCTGGCATCTGTAGGTTGCTCTGGGTCATTGTCATCCTTGCCTTCACAAATTTCCTCCCATAAATCATTAAAAATAAGAGTATTTGTTATTTTTTTAAACCATTCTTGGTAATTTTCTTGTCCGGAGAGCACTACTCCCACAATTGATACTAATGAATGCATTGTAAACTAATCTCTGTAAATGAAATTCCACTTGCACAAGAAAAATAAAATAAAATCTCACAACACCTTCAACCTTGGCTGCTCTGTAAGCTACTCACAGCTGCTCCCGTACACAAGCCCAGTGACTGGACGCTAGAGGGCCTTTGGGCACTTGGTGTTCCTTCGCTGCAACTACACTACAACTACACAGTCACAGGTGGATCCTCTCAAATCTGGAGCTCACACAGGCACACAATAGCATGGAGTTTTAAAAAAAAAGCGTGGCTCTGGTACCACTGAACACGGGCCAAATATAAACTCCACAATTAACAGAACAAAAAACAAAAATCAATCTCTTATTATTAAAAGCGAATGCGGATACATTATGTATAGGCGGAGGCAGACAATTGTGAGGCAGTTGCGAACAGTTATAGTTATGTGGAAGATGTGGATAGTTGAATTGTCGGATTAGTTAACATGTGACACTAAGAAAGTTGAAGTTGAAAACACTTTCTCTTAGATTGTCCAACATATACTCATATTAGATCTCAATTTCAAAATATTTGTCACACTACCAACCTTCCTAACCTTTTAACTCAACAAAACTATGGTGATCTTGGAAATCTTCTCTTAATGTTTATAAATGTTTTTAGAGCAGAAACAAAATTCTAAAAAATTGCATGTAATCCCTTACCCTCTTAAAGTCCCATAGACCAATTCGATCTGAGTAAGTCAATCATCATCATCATCACCATTTTATAAATATTCTAAAAATACTTTCTTTAAAAAATACATTTTTTATATTAAAAGTATCTTCCATTATAAATATTTTAAGATTTATTTAATAGTTACAAATAAATTTATAGTATATTCAAAATAATTTTTTATTATAAGTATTTTATTTACAAGATTATTATTATTATAGTTAAGTATGGAGTTTCATTCATCATTTAGAATTTGATAAATAAACATTCCTCAAAATTCCTCTAATTACTAATTTTAAAGTATTATAAAAATATATATAAAAAAGATGCAAAATCTCCAATTTAAAAGATTCAATTTAATATATATATATATATATATATATAATTATTATTTTTCTTTTCTTGTAAAAGATAATGCATGTATTTCAATTAGTGTAAGTCTTGAATACCTGAACAATGGAATTTCCCAAAATTTATATCATTGTACTAGAGAACCTTTTTTTGTGCAAGGATAATTTTTCAAAAAAATAATGTTTATTTTATATTGTTTTAAAATTATGAAAATCATTATAGCCCCAAATTTATGAGGTCTAGAATTAATGCTGAGTTTGAGGGTCTTAACATAATCAAACAATTTTAATTGTTTTTAGATTGTAGATTTCCATCTATACCAATGCAACATATATCCTTTTCTTTAAATCAGTAAGGCAATAAAAAAATTAAAGAATAAATGAAAAGGCTTATGTATGTTAAAATTATGATATACAAGACAAAAGTAAATTAAAAATAGTAAACAATATTATTTTGTTTTAACCATATACTTGAAATATGCATAGTTGGACTTATATGTGTGTAATTTCATCAACCATGGATTTGTGTAGCCTATTTAAAAATAACATGAATGGAGGAGAGATTAAGAGGCATTTGGGAAAATGGAGGTTTTGTTGATTTTGCAAGTCGAATCAATATGATGGTATGAGCCTAAATTTGAAGCAACCAAGTTACAAAACAGGTGGGTGAGTAGAAACACGCCTAGAAATAAATGAATAAATAAAAATAAAAAGGGGTGTGTGTGTGTGTGTAAGAGAGAGAGAGAGAGAGAGAGAGAGAGAGAGAGAGAGAGAGATTTCCATAACATTTTACTCCAACATCTATTTTTGGAGTTATTTAGCTCATTGGGAAGGTCTTGAAGAGATGTACACTGTTTATGTTATGATCTTTTTATGTTTCGGCATAAATAATTGCTTATTTTCAAAAGAATAGAAAGTGAATGTCTATTTGATACCTTAAACATACGCATAGTCCCTCTATTGGGGATGTTTGGCCTTCAATGGTAATATGGGTGCTCATAGGAGGTTTTTCACTTGAGGGATGGGTTTTTGGGACATGACCATTGCAAGGGGAGGAAAACATGGAAAGTATTCTATAAATGAAACTTCTAGGGCCCATGGACCATGATCAAAGCTTCAAACCACCACATGGGTCGTCTAAACGGGATATTCGACATCCACACAGAATATGGATTCTCTTGTAATTCCTTGGATAGTCTGGAAGGGTATCAATGCCTTGCTAATGGGTGTGGGAGGAAAATAAGGCCCTTAGGCCCTAGATAAATTTTTCAGGGATGAAGGGCCATGAGCAAGGCCACAACCCACAAAACATGACATGCATAGGAGATCATTGTCCTTAAAGTGGGATGTAGACACCAACATGAAATTTTGTGCACTAGGGATGGTCTTAGACTATGGTTGGGGGAGAATTCGAGGGAAATAGGCCCTAAATTAAAATTATTGAGCTAATGGGCAATGGTCAAGGCCTCAAACCACAACATAAACCCTTTAAAGTGGATCTTTGGCATACAAGCGGGATACATACACAATCATGATTTTTCGTGTGGAAAGGATGGGTCTCAAGGCCTTGATCATAGTCAATGAGGAAAACAAGGGACTTACACCATAAAGGGATCTCTAGGGCTCATTACCCATGAACTTGACCTCAAACCATGACATGGGCTCTTTAGACATGATATTTGACCTCTAAGTAGAATATGGATACCATTATGAGGTATTGTGTGCTAGGGATGGAACTTAAGGCATTGGCCATGGTCAAGGGAGGAAAATAAGGCCCTTTGGCCCTAAATTAAACCTTTAGGGATCAAGGGCTATAAACAATGCCATAAACTACATAGCATGTCCTCTATATGGGATCAATGTCATTCAAGTGAGATATGGGTATCATTACAATGTTTTGTGCATTAGGGATGAGTCTCAAAGACTTAACCATGATTGGGGGAGAATTATAAGGAATTAGATCCTAAATTAATATTCTTCGACTAATGAGTGATTATCAAGACCTTGAAATGCAATGCAGACACTTTAAAAGAGATATTTTACATATGAGTGGGATAGGAGTGTGATTAGGAGTTTTTATGTAGTAGGGATGGGTGTTAGGGCCTTAACCATGATTTGGGGAGGAAAATAAGGTCCTTAAGCCATAAATGAATTTAATAGGTATTATTGGGCATGAAATGTTCCTCAAACTACCACAAAACCCTATAGAATGTAACTTTGTCCTTGAGTGAGATATGAGTACCATTAGGAGGTCTTGCACACAAGAAATGACTCTTGGAACTTTGGTCAAAAATTAAGCTTCTATGGCCTTGGTCCCTGAACTATACCTCAAACCACCACACAAATCCAAATCATTGGCCTCTTGGTGGGATGTGATCATCATCAAGAATTTTGCATACCAGACATGGGTCTAAGGGACTTGGTCATGGTCGGTGAAGGAAAACAAGGGTTGTGGGTTATAAACTAATCTTCTAAGACTCATAATTCATTAATAACACCTTGAACCACCACAATAACCCTCTAGATGGAATCGTTGACCTTCAAATGAGGTATGGGCACTATTAGAAATTGTTTGACACAATGGAAGGGTCTCGATATCTTAGCCATGGCTATGGGAGAAAATAAAGGGTTTTAGGACCTAAATGAAGCTTTGAAGGCTCATGAGCCATGAACGAGTTTTGAACCACTATAGAGGCCCTTTAGAGGGTATATGGGTGCCATTACGATGTTTTTTACACTAAGGATGGGTCTCGGTGTCTTGACCATGGTAAGGGGTGGAAATAAAGGGCCTCAAGTTCTATATGAAAAATTTAAGGATCTACTTCATGAACATGGCCTTTGAGCACCACATAGGCCCTCTAAAAATGATATTTGAGCTATGAGTGAGATATGGGTGCCTATAGGAGGTTTTTGTACTAGGGATGGATATCCATATTATGGCTATGGTCATAAGGAAAAAAATGGCCATATGATCTAAATGAAGCTTATATGGATCATGGGAAAAAGAAGGTCTTAAACCATTATAGACACCATTTAGAGGGTGTTGATTAATTGGGTCGGTTTTCATTGATGTCAACCCTTGAACCAAATTTTGGTAGAACCAGCAGTGTGGTTAAGGAAACTTAGTTAGTTTGAGGAATAATGTAATGAAGATCAGTGAATATGTAGGTAACATTATTCTAGATGGATAGTACATGTTGTGTTGTTTCCAGTGATATGTGGTACGTCACATAACTCCTCAAGGTTTGGGAATTATGGCTTTGTGAAGTTGGAGAACCCTCATGAGTTACCTAGAAGCCCCTAGAAGGTCAAAGAAGTCAATTATTCTAGAAGATCCTAGAATAATTTTACTAGTCAAAGTGATTGTAACTAGGAGTTAATCATGAGTTAAGTTGTTGCAATAAGAAAATAATTAAAAATAAAGTATTTGCAACTAGAAGTGGTGAGTTTAGTATTTGTGGATAAGTGGTTGTAAGTGGACAAAGTGGTTAGCAGTGGGTTAAACATAAAAGAAGGAAGTTGGGTAAATTAGTTAGAAGGTAACCCCTAGAGGAAGCTACTTGGAGAGTATAAATAAGAGAGCAAGGGTCTCCTGCTAGCACCTAATTGAGCACATTGAACATCTATTATTGTGAAAGGTTTATTGTAGGTACTCATTGATACATCTATAGTTGCGCAAGTCTGACGAAGTGAAGAAAGAGTGATGGAAAAAAAAATTCGCCTCAATGGAGTGCGAAGAAATAGTGAAAAACCCTATTTAGGGTCATCCCCGTGGGTCACCCAGTAGACTTCCCACGAGGCACCCCCACGGATTGAGCAGAGCCTGTCACGCAAGGCCTTGTTGGACATCTCACCTACGTCACACTGGGCACTACCATAAGTGAAGGTTGAGGTGTGGTTCATGTTGCAGAGGATGAGCAGAGTCTCTAGGAAGTTCAACAATGATCAAGGACATCAAAGTTGTCTACAAGTTCAAAAAGATATGTCATATTCTTATGTGTAGTTGGATATTGTTGTCTACGTGAGATATGGTTATGGAAGTTTGAGGATTTTACCTAGAGAGGTTGTTGGGTGTATGGCGCTTACTGTATGAGCCATATCTATAGAAATAAAGTGCTAGTATTGTTACAAAAATATTCCCCTGTGAACAGGTGAAATTTACCTTGGATTATAGACCCCTATACCAAGACATAAAATTACATTTGGAAACTACAATTCCTATAAATTAATTTTTCCCATTGAAAAAGAGAGAAGGAGGGGAAGTATGATGCACCTCGTTTATGACATTTTTCCAAGCCACTCCAATCTATGACCTCGATCTTCACTCTCGACATAAATCTGTACCTGTGTTGGCAACAATAATATAATCTCTATTTTTACAAGCTGCCTACACAGGGTCTTTAAATTCTCGTTACTCATCACAACCTTTCTCATTAAACGACACTTGTCACTTGTCGCTTTCTATATACCTACTTTTCGATTTTTTTTTTCATGACTGTAAGCATGAAAACTCACAGCTGGAATTCATACTTGATTTCATTTTTTTATTTATTAAAGGGTTAATGTTCATATGGTCTATTGTCGAATTGTCGTATTTCGCTATGAACATGGTTGTTTTCCTTGTTATAACCCCTTGGTCTTAAAACATGCCTTGGTTACATGAGTATAAAACCTCCACTCATTTAGCATTCGACTAATGTCAATGGGGTTTTGATTTATAAAAATTTTAATGGTTCAATGTTTATTTGATACATTAATCTTTGTGATCAAGTCATGGATATGCATACTATTGTTTTCAACTATTCTGATCCTTATGCGTACCATTATGCCAAGGTGTCATTTCAAGTACAGCGTGGTATTATAGCTTTGCATGGCCTCGATCTACACGACCTCTCTCACACGTATGGTAATTAACGCTCCTGCCTACCATTTCGAGTTGTCTTTGCATTGCATTGAGGAAACTCGGGGCTATGGTTCTGTGTTTTTTCTATCAAACCCTACCTCTGAATCCCGTGTTGATTCCCTAGTGTTAGCCATGGCTCCTGTGGTGAGGATTGAACCCAACGACATCTAGACCTTGTTATCATTTGACAATGCCAGAGATGACTTAGAAAGGAACGACTGACGTGTGTTTATTGAAAAGTTTGAGAGTTTTAATCTAAGAGTTGCTCAAGAATTCGCATTGACATTCGACGGTTGCAGAGAAAAAATAGGAGACGTCCAGCTTGAGTTAAATGAAGATTTTCTAAGCCAAGCTACTAGTCTACCAGCTGTGGGACAAAAATGGTTCAAAAAATCAAAGGTTGAAGAGGTTCCCTGGTCATTGTTGTTCACCTCAAGGAGAATTACCAGCTGCGATCGAGGTATGCATGTCTCAACTTTAAAACCTAGATGGCATGATCTGTTAGCTATTGTGAAATAGTTCGTTACCTGTGAGGGGAGATATGGGTTGGTTTTCTTGTATCACTTGCGATTGCTTATGAGTTTTACCGATTTCCCCCTGAACATGCCCTATTTCCTCCTTCGAAGTCTATACAAGATGGCGAAGCGGTTGAAGAGGAATAATTCCGATTCTAGTCTGTTCCACCATTGTTTAATCAAGATTATTATTATATATCAGTTGAAATTAAACAATGATTTTTGGGATGTTTTTCTGTTACGAAATGGTTTTGGCAGTAATGAGTTAGGAAAGGTTGGCAAGCATGTCATCACATAAACCCTCGTGAAGCCTACCATCTCTCCTCCTTCGCTCTTGCCCTATGATCCTATTTCTAATTTGGAACCCTCTACCTATCCTGATTCTACCCAACCTGACACTCTACCAGATTCGTATCCTAAGGGTTGTGTTAAGACTGTTAAAAAATCCACAAGGAAAAAATGTAAAGGCAACGTCGATATCAATTATAAGAGTAAAAGGGTCGCTCATTGGGTTTTACGATGTGCTCGAAATAAAACCAAGCCTTGTGTAGACCAAAACATAATTTTGGTAAGTGAGGATTCCGATTTGGAAATTGAAAAATTCCTGGCCGAAGAGTATCCATATTCATATGGACTTTGCTCTGATAAACCCTACGACTATGTTACAAACCTTCCACCGTGTCTAAAGGAAAATCCCAACTTCCCTGGAATCAAACTCAGTAATGAACCTATAGGTCAAATGGAAGATTCCCCACCTGTTAATACTATTAGTGCCAATACACGGTCTATACAACCGCACTGTAATGAATGTCGATCTTGGATCGATAGGTATTACAAAGATGTGCCTTTACTTCAGTCTCAGCTTAAATCCTTGGAATACCAGGTGAATTCACTAACGAAGGAGAATAGCAGACTCCAATCCGTAGCTCAAGCCAAAGACAAACGCCAAAAAACCACAGGGTCTATTGTTTTTAAAAACGTGGAAGCAGCGACTGCAATAGTAATTTCGAAGATTGTTTGATTAGTTCGAATCCCTTAATTTGAGGTATGATTTTTTTTAAATAAGTTTAGTATGATTCTCTCTTTTTCAAATTAGGATACATGATTTGTTTGCACAGATTACCTTTAGTTTGTTTTGATTGATTCAATAAAATATGATTCTAGTTATAATTATAACTAGCTACAGAATCGAGAGATTCTGTAGCTAGTTAGAAAAATTTGAATTACTTGTTTTGATAACTGAAAATACATCCGAAATCTTTTATTCTTATTTGTTTTCAGGAACCTATGATTTCTAAGGAGATTTCAAGCACTGTTGGCATCTCTCAGCATACTATCTTTATGTTTTTAAATAGAATAGGCTGTTAGTTTTTGGTATCAAGTAGAATCTGGGAGGTTGCATCCCCCACATTTTTTGGAACAAATTGGATGTTATCAACATGAAACGTTTTGTTCCTAGATCCTATATAAATATGTTGTTTTGTAAACTTGAAACCATCTCTGCCTGGGGCAAAAACTATGGATTTCTCATTTACAGACTTGAATGGAATATAATATTAGTTACAACTTTAGCTTCTCCGTATTGTTTTTTTATTCAAGTCATGATTATTTCAATTTGTAATTAGATTATGATTGCTTTCGTTGTCATGGTTTACTACAAATTGTTATGATAAAAATTCATATATTATCCATGTTTTATGTTCCAGATTTAACACACAAAAATCATTTTGTTCAAACTTGAATTAAGAGATTTATCTTTATCTTCTACTGAACGTTTTTACAAGAGTTTTCACAGTAGGATTTATCTTAATGTGGTTGCTTGTGAAATTATGAGATTGCTATGATCACATCTCTTATATGTTCTATCATTCGAATTCCATCATTACTGCTTCACATTTATGAGAAGCAATTGTAGGATCTGTTGCGGGTTTACCTCATCAGACACGGAGATTGGATGCTATACACTGAACAAATATTGGATGCGATAACAGGTCAGTTTGCTAGTTTGATTTCATTAGTTTAATCAATACAGAAATTTTCTGCAGTTAAAACATCTTCTACTAGCTGTTATTTCTATTTCCAATTAGACAACTTGATATTTCATTTCTAGAATGTAAACAGATTAAATAATAGTTTTCATGTTGTTTAAAAAATAAATAAAAAAGATTGAATGATAGTTTTGTTGTCGTTAAATAAATCAATCCATATTCGATTTTCGCAGATTTAGATTAAAATTTGCATTCTGTAAATGTTATACATATTTAGAAATATAATCATTTGGATATATTGTACATATAATAAGTAGAGCTATTTTATAAATATCAGCTAGCAAACTGTAAGTATAGATTAGATTTGTATATAGTTTTCAACGAGTGTTTTTCATTAAGTTATTTTATCTTCTTTAGTTTTGTTTTTCACTTTATTCGAACTTAGATCGGACAACAGAGCCACTAAACCCATCGGAGTGGATTAATCCAAACGGCTTGGGTTAATTAGACAACCCCAGACCAGATTCACTCCTCCAGTTGACAAGCAGTCAATTTCGCCCGTCAACAAATGGCGCTAGAAGGAGGGCCTGAAAATTATTAATGGCACGAGGTGGTTGTAAGACTCCTCCACCACCTACCCACTCACCTATAGTGACTAGAAGTCATTCCGAAGAAAACATTGTCCCTCAAACAACAACCACATCAAATGACGATCTACGGATCACAGTTGAACCAGTAACTCCAAATCCCACAGGTGGTGACATACAAGAGATTGTTCGTCAAGCTCTCATAAGAACGCACAGTGCCTTCTCCCATTTAAGACAACCAAACAGACCTTTGGACCAACCATTAGACTTCTCTGATATCAAAGAACAACTTGGAGGCACTAACCTTACTTTAAACCCTACAGATCCAATCCTCACCCCTGCAGCAGGAGGATCTGGTATACCACCATCACCACCCCCTTCATCTCCTTCTTCTTCTGGAGAAGAATCCTATGACGAAGGCAGTTCCCCATCCCAGCCTTCGACACCACCCACACCTATGGCCAACCAGAACAATCCCGCCAGACCCTAGCTCGACCAAGATGCAGTGGCCATACCTGGGCCTCAGCATCCCTTACCCAAACACCCGGAGAAATGGCTCCCTAAATTCGACCCAGACTCCAAACAGATCGTCGAAGATCACATCAAAAAGTTTATGTTAGCCATTAGACTCCATAGCGTCGAGCACGAAGACATAGACTGTAGATTGTTTCCCTACACCTTTGAGGGAAATGCCTCTACCTGGTATTTTTCCCAACAGCCCCACACCATCGTGTCATGGGAGAAGTTTCAATCCTGTTTTCTTGAGAAGTTCGGAGACGAAAAGTCTCCTAAAGTTCTAGTCATGGAGCTTTCTATTTTAAGAATGAATCCCAAAGAAAAGATCAAAGAATTTAATCAAAGGTTCTTGACACTAAAGAACTGAATCCCTACGGATTTGATGCCTACCGAGAATCTTATTATAGCATATTATACGAAAGCCTTACATCAAAGCATAGCCATTTAGGTAAAGAGATCCAAGAAAACCACGTTATTAGAAGCCTTCGAAGAGGCCAGTCAGATCGAGAAAGACATCCTCAGCTTAAAAGACACTACTAACAATGAAACAGAGACTGGTTCATATTCCAAAAAGAAAATCGAAATCCTCCCTAGACCTTCCCAAAACAAAGCCCAACCTGAAAACTCAGATTTGGAAAACTTACAGAAAGTCATTCAAAAAATGTCCAATCAAGTTATAGATTTGAAAAGGATGGTTGAAGAAGCTTCTTCGAGCAAAGGACCTTACAAACCCCCTTTTAGGAAGCCTTTTCCCACCAACCAACCTAATTCAAATACTGAAGGCCTAAATCTAGAAAACCTGCAATTCGCTATTCAAACAATTCTAGAAGCACAGGATAACTTGATGCCTCCTGAGATCCCTGAAGAAGTAGCTGAACAAGAGACAGTAGAAGAAGATGAATCCTCTCCGAACATTTTTGGACATTTTTCGGATAGTATTTTTCAAGCTAATTTTGAAACATTGCATCCTTACAACACTAGGAGTAAGACAACAAACAAACCTTCTTCTGAAATCACTACGACTTTGCCTCCAAAATAGTCTAAATCAACTGAGACTAAACAGAATTCAGTAAACCCAAGATTAGATTATGATTTGGTTGAAGATCTAAAAAATCTTAGGGCTAATATTTATTTTTATGAATTATTAAAATTCCCTTTTCTTCTGCAAAAAATGCTACAAAATATTGTAGAGATCAGCAAAAATGGCATGCCAAGCAGTAACAAAGGTGTTCAGAACAACCCCAGAATTCCTCAGAAGGCCTCCGCCAAAACTACTTATGATCCTCACGAAAAAAGAGACCTTCCTGTAAATAATGTAACAAATGTAGATAAATTAGTTTTAGAGGCCGTGAGTAAAAAGCAACAAGCTTCCACTATTAGTACTCGCAGAAATGTCCCTCCAGTTTTGTTAACTTTTGAAATCTTCAATAGGAACGTGCACAACTATATGGTAGATTCAGGCGCATGATCTAACGTAATGCCTTGGTCTGTCAAAAGATTAATGTCTAAGTTCAACCATCCACCTTGAAGATCATCTAGCTTGATCGAACTAGTGTTAAAGTTATAGGCGAATTGAGAAATGTGCTTATAAGATTGTCATCTAACCCTAAAGTTCATCAAGTGATTGATATTATTTTTGTAGATATCCCAGAAGTTTATGGTTTGTTTTTAAGCAGAGAATGGTCAGAACAACTACATGGCTATTTTGCGACGGATTGGTCTCACTTGTGGCTACCCGAGAATGGAAAGCCCAACAGAATCAAGGTAAATTGTGAACGTTATCTAAAGTTCACGGTGACTGATTTAAATGATCCCAATGAACCATTCACTCCTTCTGCCGATTCACCCGAAATACAAGGGATGGATACCTTTTTCGGTAATTTCATGGTCGAAACTTCCACGATTACTAACCCGGAACAACAGTCTGAAATTTTAATATATACACAGCTAGTAGCTTCTGCCCAGTGGTCACATGCAACCGACAACAATCAAATATGGTCTATTTACTTTGATGGGTCAAAATCCAAGGAAGGAGCTGGTGCAGGCTGCGTGATCATCAATCCAGGGGGTAACAAGTCCCTGATTGCATGCAGGTTAGAATTCGAATGTACAAACACAGCAGGATATGAGGTTCTATTGCAAGGCCTCAGAAAAGCATTAGATATGAACGTTCAAAATTTGACTGTCTTTGGTGATTTAGAAATCGTGGTTAGACAGGTAAAAAATTCTATCCACTGTTTATCTCCGCACCTTAAAAGCTACCAATCTGAGGTATGGAATTTGATGAATAAGTTTGTTGCATTTAACATAAATTCTATTCCTAGATTGAATAATTCGGAAGCTGATTTGTTAGCTAGCGTAGCTTCGAAACTTTTCCCTACAGGAGGCTTATCTCCGAATGCATTCTCCGTCGAACTGTTGTTCGGACCGTCTGTCCTAGACAACATCACGAATTGGAGAGTCTTCGATGACAATCAATAGATTATAAGTTTCCTGCATATGGAAGAAACTTTCCAGGGCACGGTGATCGACGAAGGTACTCATGACGAAAATCTTCGTGACTTTACGGTAACAGTAGATCAAAGATCTCCAGAATCTTCATCATACATGGTAAATTCTATCCCGAAATCTGTAGTTAGATTAGAAAAATTTTATGATCTTCACGACAAGTTTAAAAAATCAGTGAACTGTAAAACGAATAGTCCCTCTTCGACACATGAAAAAAGTAAACTTGGGAACTAAAGACAACCCACAATGCATTAATTTAGGGGTGGGGTGTTCTGAACAAGAAAAAACAACATTTATTAAATTGTTTAAGGAATTCAAAGATGTTTTTGCCTGGATGTACGACGACCTAAAAACCTTTGATCCTAACATCATACAACACGTTATTCCTATGAAACCCCAAACCCAACCTTTTCAACAAAAGTTAAGGAAAATGCACCCAAAACTTGAACCAACTGTCAAGAAGGAATTAAACAAACTCCTGAACGCTAAGATAATCTTCCCAGTTAGGCACACATAATGGGTCTCTAATCTTGTCCCTGTCCGAAAGAAGAGTGGTGAAATCCAACTATGTGTCGATTTCTGAAATCTTAATCGAGCGTCTGAAAAAGACAACTACCTTGTCCCTCCCATGGAACAGATCCTTCAACGGGTATCTGGTTCTGAAAGATTATCCTTATTGGATGGTTTTTCATTGTATAACCAAGTCCTAATGTCCCCTCCAGACCAACTCAAAAAACCACCTTCTGCACTCCATGGGGCACCTACACTTATAGGAAGATGCCTTTTGGGCTCATAAATGTCGGTGCCACTTTCCAGAGAGCGATGGACATCGCTTTCCAAGGCTTAATCAACCAATCTGTCGTAGTTTAACTAGACGACGTTACTGTCTTCTCGAAAAACAAAAAAGATCATCTAGCTCATTTAAGATCCGTTCTACAGCGATGTTGTAAGTATGACATTTCTTTAAACCCTAAAAAATCTATCTTCGCAGTAGAACAAGGTAAACTCTTAGGATTTATTGTATCGAGCGAAGGGATGATTATCGACCCTAAAATAACTCAAGTCATTTCGAAACTCCCTCCTCCCTCGTCAAAAAAGTCTATGCAATCTTTCTTAGGTCAGATAAACTTTGTTAGGAGATTCGTCCCCAGCTTTTTAGAAATGGTGAGACCATTACAAAACCTAATAAAAAAGAACGTGCAATACCATTGGGGATCTTTAGAAAACCAGGCTTTTAATTCAATAAAAAAGGCCATAATAGACGCTCCTTCTCTAATGAGCCCCGACTTTTCACAAGACTTCACCCTCTACACATTCGCTTCTGACCGTTCATACGTCGTTGTCCTAACTCAAAAGAACGTTGAAAATAATGAAGTCCCAATTGCCTTTATGAGCTCAACCTTCAAAGGGGAAGAACTTAATTACCCAACAGTAGATCAACAAGACTATGTTGTTTTTAAAGAAGTAAAGCACTTCCGATCTTATCTTTTGAAATCTAGGACGAAAATCATTGTCCCTTACCCGACTGTCAGAAATCTGTTAGTACAGAAAGAACTAGGCGAAAAAAGGGCAAACTGGGTCACATCCTTGCAAGAGTATAACATAGAAATCACCCCAGCACAAATAGTAAGAGGTCAAGGGTTATGCAAGCTAGTCGTTGATTCAGCTGAGGACAACAAGAGGAAAATGATATGTTGAACCCAGGACAGCTCTATCAAAATCAAATTTGTTGTGCACAAAACCCTGTTAGTCCCTGGTATGATGACATAAAATTTTGTCTTGAACATGGATCAGCTCCCCGTCACCTGGATCCCACAAAAAGAAGAGCACTAAGATTAAAATCTGCTTCTTTTCAGTTGATTAATGGTATTTTTTTCGTCAAAATTTTGATGGAGTACTAATGCACTGTCTCGAGAAAGATGAAGCATTAAAAATCTTATTAGAATTGCATGCAGGAGAAGCTGGTGGGCATTTTGGTGGAGATATCGCTGCCCATAAAGTATTAAGAGCAGGTTACTACTGGCCCACACTTTTTAAAGACGCTCATTCTTTGTATCACAAGTGTGTAATTTGCCAAAAATCATCTGGACGGATACAGAAACCAACCTTCCCTCTGCAACCAGTTTCAGTAGACTCCCCTTTTCAGTAGTGGGGTCTCGATATTATAGGCCCAATTAATCCGCCATCCTCACAGCAGCATAAATATATCATAACAGCCACAAATTACTTCACCAGGTGGTCTGAGGCTGCCCCATTAAAAGCTGTAAATACCATCCAGGTAACATCCTTTTTGAATTCGAATATTATTACTCGTTTTGGTATCCCTGACTACCTGGTATTTGATAATGCTTCTTATTTTTTGTCTCTTGAGATGAGGGATTTCACTCTAGAAAAGGGAATTAAATTAAAGTATTTTGCCAGCTATTACCCCTAAGGCAATGGTTTGGCAGAATCGACTAATAAAATTTGATCAAAATTATCAAGAGAACGGTCTCTGAAAACCATAAAAATTGGCATAACGTACTGTTAAACGCAATCTGGGATGATAGAGTAACTCCTAAAACTGTTGTGGGTAACTCACCTTTCTTTCTCGTTTACGACAGAGAAGCAATTCTGCCACCACATGTCCTCCTTCCCTCTCTGCAGCTATCGCAGAAAATACAAGAAGAGGACTCTCCCCCTTTGGAGAATCAAATTAACGCTTTGTTAAAATTAGAAGAAGTGAGGGATCAAGCAAAACGGAAATTGGATCAACATCAACTCATTGTTAAAAACTGGTTTTATTCCAATTATGCCTCTGACAGAAATTCTAAGGTAGGTGACCTTGTCCTAAAATGGGACAAACCGCATGAGGGAAAAGGAGAGCATGCAAAGTTTCAGAACTTGTGGCTAGGACCATTCTTAATTGCTAAGAAATTGGGTCCCAGTTCCTTCCGATTATAGAATTTAGAGGGACATCCAGACACCTATCCGGTAAATGGACAAGCTCTAAAAAGGTACTTCACCTTATGACATTCCCATGTACACTGTGTAAATATTTTTGTTTTGCTTGCTTTTTGTTTTTCTTTGCTGGTTTGTTTCGATTTTTCCCTTATGCTTACCAGTTTTTCTTTTTGAGACGCACATCCCTGCACCATGAACTAGTTCAGACAAAGAGAACAGAAAAATTTCCCCTCTAAAAATGACTATTGAAGGTTGTTTAAGCATCAATTATGATATTTTTCTGAAGTTTGCAACCATGTTAAAGAAAACTTGTTGTTTGAAAAGCGTTTCTTGATTTCAATCTGTAACTTAAGCTATTCACGATCATCCATAAAAAATTCTTCTTATACTTTCCCTATTCCTTAAGAGAACAACTCAGAGATGTCTCCCTGCCCTCGAAAGTCGGTTTTATTAACAAACTATCTCTAGATCTTAATGAAGGACAGCTAAAAAAAAAAAAAAGTTTCTTCAAGGTCTGTAATTTACTAAGATATGTCCAAAAACCATGATTTTCAGCGTCACCCCACTCTATTAAATATCTTTAAAACTAAATAAACCTTCAGAGAGCTGTGGGAAGTGCTTGTAAACCCGCCGGGATACTGAACAAGTCTGTTGGCAGCGGGTAAATGCATGCATGACGCCAAGATAACTTCGTCGGGGTACTGAACAGGCCCGCTGGCAGCGAAGCAATGTCAGGTATATGAAAATTCTCAAATATGGAATCTTTTGACCTTAAATATCCTTCGTTTTTATCTGGAACTTCTTGGCGGGATACAGATATCAGAGTGGGTTAAATGGCATCCCTGTCGAGGCTATGGACGCCTCCTGGTAGCAGCAGCCCTGTCAACAGTATTGAAGATTTTAACTTTAATATCGTGACTCTCTTTTGTCAAGATTGTCATCAGTTTTCGTCTTTTAAAATAACAGTAATCTAAAACTGGATTGTTTTATAACTGATAATGGTGTTCAGACAGCTTCTTAGTTGTTTTCAATTTGAAGTTTTTTCTGATTATCCCAATATGGACTCATTCGTTTGGCAGAGATAACTGCTTCTACCAGTGTGTCGCCATTGTTGGCAGCAATAATATAATCTCTATTTTTACAAGCTGCCTACACAGGGTCTTTAAATTCACGTTACTCGTCACAACCTTTCTCATTAAACAACACTTGTCATTTGTTGCTTTCTATATACCTGCTTTTTGATTTTTGTTTTCATGACTGTAAGCATGAAAACTCACAGCTAGAATTCATACTTGATTTCATTTTTTTTTATTAAAGGGTTAATGTTCATATGGTCCATTGTCAAATTGTAGTATTTTTCTATGAACATGGTTGTTTTCCTTGTTATAACCCCTTGGTCTTAAAACATGCCTTGGTTACATGAGTATAAAACCTCCACTCATTTAGCATTCGACTAATGTCAATGGGGTTTTGATTTATAAAAATTTTAATGGTTCAATGTTTATTTGATACATTAATCTTTGTGATCAAGTCGTGGATATGCATACTATTGTTTTCAATTGTTCTGATCCTTATGCGTACCATTATGCCAAGGTTTCATTTCAAGTACATCATGGTATTATAGCTTTGCATGGCCTCGATCTACACGACCTCTCTCACACGCATGGTAATTAACGCTCCTACCTACCATTTCGAGCTGTCTTTGCATTGCATTGAGGAAACTCGAGGCTATGGCTCTGTGTTTTTTCTATCAAACCCTACCTCCGAATCCCGTGTTGATTCCCTGTTGTTAGCCATGGCTCCTATGGTGAGGATTGAACCCAACGACATCCAGACCTTGTTATCATTTGACAATGCCAGAGATGACTTAGAAAGGAACAGTTGGCGTGTGTTTATTGAAAAGTTCGAGGGTTTTAATCTAAGAGTTGCTCAAGAATTCGCATTGACATTCGACAGTTGCAAAGAAAAAATAGGAGACGTCTAGCTTGAGTTAAATGAAGATTTTCTAAGCCAAGCTACCGGTCTACCAGCTGTGGGACAAAAATGGTTCAAAAACTCAAAGGTTGAAGAGGTTCCCTGGTCATTGTTGTTTACCTCAAGGAGAATTACCAGCTGCGACCGAGGTATGCTTGTCTCAGCTTTAAAACCTAGATGGCATGATCTGTTAGCTATTGTGAAACAGTTCGTTACCTGTGAGGGGAGATATGGGTTGGTTTTCTTGTATCACTTGCGATTGGTTATGAGTTTTATCGATTTCCCCCTGAACATGCCCTATTTCCTCCTTCGAAGTCTATACAAGATGGCGAAGTGGTTTCAAAGGAAGAAGTCTGATTCTAGTCTGTTCCACCATTGTTTAATCAAGATTATTATTATACATCAGTTGAAATTAAACAATGATTGTTGGGATGATTTTATGTTACGAAATGGTTTTGGCAGTAATGAGTTAGGACAGGTTGACAAGCCTGTGGTCACAGAAACCCTCGTGAAGCCTACCATCTCTCCTCCTTTTCTCTTTCCCTATAATCCTATTTCTAATTTGGAACCCTCAACCTATCCTGATTCTACCCAACCCGACACTCTACCAGATTCGTATCCTAAGGGTTGTGTTAAGACTGTTAAAAAATCCACAGGGAAAAAGTGTAAAGGCAACGTCGATATCAATAATAAGAGTAAAAGGGCCACTTATTGGGTTTCACGATGTGCTCGAAATAAACCCAAGCCCTATGTAGACCAAAACACAATTGTGGTAAGTGAGGATTCTGATTCGGAAATAGAAAAATTCCTGGCCAAAGAGTATCCATATTCATATGGACTTTGCTCTGATAAACCCTACGACTATGTTACAAACCTTCCACCATGTCTAAAGGACAATCCCGACTTCCCTTGAATCAAACTCAGTAATGAACCTACAGGTCAAATGGAAGATTCCCCACCTGTTAATACTATCAGTGCCAATACACAGTCTATACAACCGCACTGTAATGAATGTCGATCTTGGATCGATAGGTATTACAAAGATGTGCCTTTACTTCAGTCTCGGCTTAAATCCTTGGAAGACCAGGTGAATTCACTAACGAAGGAGAATAGCAGACTCCAATCTATATCTCAATCCAAATACAAATGCCAAAAAACCACAGGGTCTATTGTTTTTAAAAACGTGGAAGGAGCGACTGCAATAGTAAATTCGAAGATTGCTTGATTAGTTCGAATCCCTTAATTTGAGGTATGTTTTTTTTTAAATAAGTTTAGTATGATTCTCTCTTTTTCAAATTAGGATACATGATTTGTTTGCACATATTACCTTTAGTTTGTTTTGATTGATTCAATAAAATATGATTCTAGTTATAATTATAACTAGCTACAGAATCGAGAGATTCTGTAGCTAGTTAGAAAAATCTGAATTACTTGTTTTGATAGCTGAAAAATACATTTGAAATCTTTTATTCTTATTTGTTTTCAGGAACCTATGATTTCTAAGGAGATTTCAAGCACTGTTGGCATCTCTCAACATACTATCTTTATGTTTTTAAATAGAATAGGCTGTTAGTTTTTGGTATCAAGTAGAATCTGGGAGGTTGCATCCCCCACATTTTTTGGAACAAATTGGATGTTATCAACAGGAAACGTTTTGTTCCTGGATCCTATATAAATATGTTGTTTTGTAAAATTGAAACCATCTCTGCCTGGGGCAAAAACTATGGATTTCTCATTTACAAACTTGAATGGAATATAATATTAGTTACAGCTTTAGCTTCTTCGTATTGTATTTTTATTCAAGTCATGATTATTTCAATTTGTAATTAGATTATGATTGCTTTCGTTGTCATGGTTTACTACAAATTGTTATGATAAAAAATCATATATAATCCATGTTTTATGTTCTAGATTTAACACACAACAATCATTTTGTTCAAACTTGAATTAAGAGATTTATCTTTATCTTCTACTGAACGTTTTTACACAAGTTTTCACAGTAGGATTTATCTTAATGTGGTTGCTTGTGAAATTATGAGATTGCTATGATCACGTCTCTTATATGTTCTATCATTCGAATTCCATCATTACTGCTTCACATTTATGAGAAGCAATTGTAGGATCGGTTGTGGGTTTACCTCATCAGACACGGAGATTGGATGTTATACACTGAACAAATATTGGATGCGATAACAGGTCAGTTTGCTAGTTTGATTTCATTAGTTCAATCAATACAGAAATTTCCTGCAGTTAAAACATCTTCTACTAGTTGTTATTTCTATTTCCAATTAGACAGTTTGATATTTCATTTCTGGAATGTAAACAGATTAAATAATAGTTTTCATGTTGTTTAAAAAATAAATCAAAAAGATTGAATGATAGTTTTGTTGTCGTCAAATAAATCAATCCATATTCGATTTTCGCAGATTTAGATTAAAATTTGCATTTTGTAAATGTTATACATATATTAGAAATATAATCATTTGGATATATTGTACATATAATAACTAGAGCTATTTTATAAATATCAGCTAGCAAACTGTAAGTATAGATTAGATTTGTATATAGTTTTCAGCGAGTGTTTTTCATTAAGTTATTTTATCTTCTTTAGTTTTGTTTTTCACTTTCTTCGGACTTAGATCGGCCAACGGAGCCGCTAAACCCGTTGGAGTGGATTAATCCAAACAGCTTGGGTTAATTAGACAACCCCGGACCAGATTCACTCCTCCAGTTGACGAGCGGTCAATTTCGCCTATCAACAACCTGCAATGAAAAACGAGAAACAAACAACTATCTCCTATTGTAATGGATTAGAAAAAGTAAATTCATCTATGTAAATTAAGTCAAACATAGACAAGCACATGCAAACATACACTTGAAGGAAATATGCCAAGTATATTAAATGAGAACCAAGAAAAATTACAGACCACAAATGATGTCAGTTGCAACTCCTCTAAACTCTCCTCGTCCAGAACCTTGCATGAATCCCAAGATCGTAAGTTTGATATCTATGTATGTCTCCAACAGAATCAAAGGTTTGATACCTGAAAGATTCTTCCCTTTTTCACCTTGGAAAGCCCTCAATATATAGGCTTAAGAGGCACAAAAACCATGATTAGATTTGGGTATTCATTGAGGATATGACTACTTTAGGTTAGGATCTTATTCTAGGATAGTGCCATAGGATAACATTCGATCCAAACCAACCTCTTCTCCAAGAGTTGGCCCTTAGAAAGAGGCAGGATTCTCCAAATTTTCCTCTAACCAAAAGAAACTCTCCCCTATAGTTAGAGACAAAGCATTGATCTTAGATCAACACTCCCTAAATAAGGTAAGGTGGGAACTACCCTATTGGGTAGCACTCCCCCAACATGGCCAAGGAGGCGTTACCCTTCAAAAATGCCATAAAAATGGTCGATTTTCAAAGTAAAAAGTGTGTTTCTGGCCTTGACATGATGGGTTTCTTCCTCCAATATGACTTAGGGATCATGGAAAATGTTCTTTGATGGTTTAAAGGGGTTAAAAAACATATAAACACATATAAAAGTGCATGTGACACTTAGTAAGGTGCATATGACATTTGTGACACTTACCAAGGTGCATACGACACTTTTACGACACTTGCAACACTTAGGGTGAGATACTTAAGTGTTGAATTTTGATGTGTAACATATGCCCCCTAAAGTGTGAGGTCATAAGAGATATTGATGGCCAAAACACTTTACAAATTCTTCGATGCAAGGGTGTTGGAGCGGGAGAACCTGGTAGAAGCTGCAAACAACCATCAAACAATATTAATAAATGTTTCATCCATGAGCTAGGCATACCTATGCTCATAATACAAATGATTGAAAGCATGGACATCAACCAATAAACTGTGGATCCATGAGAATATTAACTAATGATATGGCCACCAAGCATACAATGTGGATCCATATGACTCGATCAAGTTGTATCCATGATATTTTACACAATGGAGCTACAATATGACAAAACAACATAGCCACAAACCAATACAATGTGGATGTATGTAACAATGTATATCAGTAAGTTTCAAACTCCATTTCAACCTTGTTTAGTCAGATAACATTTGATAGATTCCAAATATGTCCCCAGGGTCTTCATCTTGATCCCTAACTAGTACGATTCTAGCCATGTGAATACATGTGTTGATGTTGAACATGGTAGAAACTACTTAATTACTGGTCATTGATGTTAACCCTTAACAAGTGTGATGGAAATCACCTTTCATGTAAATGAATCCCAAGGTACCCTAGTACAATCCAACGAGCGCAAACTTGTGAGTTGAATTTGAGCACTCGTGGAATCATTCGATCAGAGGCCAATGATGTTAACCCATTTTCGAAAGGGAGGAGACCTTCCATTGAGGCATGCAGGTTCCAAGGTACTAATTGGTTTCTAAGTCTAATTCCTAGACAATGTGTTGAAGTTTACATGAAAAGACTTGTCGAAGGAGGGCCTTGATGTATCCCCCATCATTGGCATGAAACTAGCACATGATAGTGATTTAATATGAAAGATGAGATGTGAACAAACTGACATGGGTATGAATACTATAGAGTGGGTTTATACTTCCCTTGAACATTTCATGGCATGACAATCGACTTGGAAGAATTGACTCAAAGAGGCATGGATACAAACATTATGTGATGATCTCCATAGTGTAACGACAACCAAAGGTTTTCTTTGAAGGAGTATAAAGAGTATGATGACGCATAGAGTGTAGCGACAACCATAGGTTCTCTTTGAAGGAAAAGAGTATGACAACACATGCACTTCAAATGGCTCAGAGACAAGCGGATTACCCAACTTTATGACATAATGTAGATAGGTACCATGTTCAAGGGAGACAACAAGGAGCTTCCATAATGTTTTTCAAGACTTGACCCACTTCCCAATTTTCCCCAATCGAAATGGATGAGTACATCTTTCCCTTTTAACGAGCTCAAGGAGGACAATAGGTGCTTAGTATAAGCTCATCCTTCGGAGTATTTTTAATAAAACCTAAGAAGGAGTGGTTCAGTCCTATATAGGCCTTTCAATGTATGTTTTATGAGCCCAAATAAAGTAAACTCGATGGTTTTCCATGTTTAGAGAGTTTGAAAAACACTTAAAGAAAACTACACAGATGGACTTTCTCGTAAGTTAGGTCTCCTAATCCCAAAAAAGTATAAAATAATACTTAGGTGAACTCTCCTAACTAGATGGTCAGGGTGTTCCTTTTTCATAAAGTAGATCGATGAGACCAAAAAAGAGATAAACTACTTCTCAACAGACATTCTTTTTAATTCAATTTAACGAGCATGAAAGACCACGAGATTGCTCCACAATATTTTCATGTTTAGAGAGACTGAAAAGAGCTTAAAGGAAACTCTAGGGGGTTCCTTTTTCGTATAATCTTTACAAGTCCAAAAAAGTGATAAACATATACTCAGTCAAATTCTCATGTATTTATGAGCACTAGAAAGAACAAAGACTAAGCTCAGAATTGGTTTCATTTTCACACAAGCTTGAAACAAAATTAAACTATGCTTGTAATTTCCCAACATAATTTCCAAAGGTTTTGTGGGATACCCATGGGTGATTGGTACTCTAACCCCAGCTTGAGAATCTAGTAGCTTAACTTCATAATGATAATCAAAGGCTAGAGACATACCCCCCAAAGCTTCATTTCATTCACCTAATTTGAGGTTGTCAGCAACTTATGTATGAGATGGAGAAAAAAGAAATGAAGGTTCTGCTACAAGATCTAACGAAAGACTTGAATCAACATCTACGAGATCTAGCGAAAGAATCAATTCAACATCTATGAGATCTAGTGAAAGAGTCGACTCAATGGGAGAGGTGATTGTTTCACTTTTTAACGAGCTTGATACAGGAAAAGAACTATGCTCATAGCTCTTGGTTCAATCCTCAAATTTACGTTTTATTTTTTAACGATCTTGCTACAGAGAAGAAAACTATGCTCGTGATCTTTGTTTCATTTGTTAATGATATTGCTATAGAGAAGTGAAACTATGCTCGTTACTTCTCCTTGATCATGGATTCCAAGAGGACAAAGCTCTGGAAGGAATACATGTCAAGGGACAATTGTTAGTCGTGGATTCTAGGAGATCTTCTCTAGCTGGAAGAAAAACACTCTAGAAGGAATACATGTCGATAGCCTCGATAAGGGTAGGGAGATCTGGCTCTAATAGACCTATCGAATAGATTACCATGTCAACTACTGGATCTAAATCAGGATAAGGGAGAGATTCCCTCTTGTTTGGAGTTGAACGCATGGGACAAGTTGTTACATAATTGACCTACAGAGGGGCGGACATTGCTGGCATGTATGGACCATTCATGGAAGGTGGATGGTTGACCATCAGATGAGGGTCAATGAATGAAAGTTGGTTGATCATTACTATGTTTCCATTGTGAGGGAAAAATATCACTCGAAAGAGAGTGGACACAAAATTTCTCATAGTGTAGACATAGTCTCACCCAAGGAGAAGGTTAAAATCCAAGGGGTCGTGAACTACCATCACATCGACGTAGACCATTTTTCCTCCCAAAGTAACCGGAAACTTAGGAAGGATCCCTAACGGTTGACTAACTCCTCTGTCAAAGGTCAACATATTTTGAGTCACAGACGCAAGCTGCGGGGAACCAAAAGATTTCCAAGAATTCGCGGATAAGATGCTAACATAAGCACCTTCATCTACTATAGTGTTAGGAATACTCCTATCACAAACCTGCATGGTGATTTGGAAAGGAATGTAATAAGGAAGACATGGTTCTGTTAAATGATTCCAATAATATAAATCATCTAAGTGCTTGAAGGGAGTGCCATCGGGATGGGTAGAGTGCCCCCTTGTCCAGGTGAATCAGTATTAACGAGGGATACATAAGCGACATCCTCACTCTTTGAATGAGGAATGGGATAGACCGATTATGGACTCAGATCGACTACTTTGGCACTCTTCGGATGAAGAGTGGGGTTGATCGATGACGGAACTGGATCAACCACTTAGGCTTCACTTTTTAGATGAAGAGTGGGGTTGAGTGATGACCGAACTGGATCAATTACTTGGTTTGCACTCCTTAATGGAGGATTGGGATTGATCAATGATGGAATCAGATCGACCACTTTGGGTTCAATCTTTAGATGAAGAGTGTGGTTGATCAATGATGAGACTGGGTCAATTATTTGGATTACTAGTTCAACTGAGGATGAAACCAGATTGACCACCTGATCAACCAGACTAACTGGGGATGGAACCGAATTGACTAGTCCATCAAATAATGACGGGTTGGGAGAGATATGATGATAACCAATTGGAGTTTGAATCTTTTCCAAAAGATAAGAATCCTTGTCCATACGAGGGAAAAGGTGAGAGTGATGATCACCTCCTCATAACATACAAGGAAATTTGACGGTTATGTTCTTCTTATCAACCTTAATGTCACTATTTGACAAGGCGTCACCAACATGTCTAGTAGGGGATGATGACATGGAAGACCACATTTATAATACCTTGGGGAGACCAGGGAAATCCCTCATAAAGTGATCACCTTTACAAAGCCTGCAAGGGAAATTGGGTTTAGGACTCTTCATTTTAGACTTGTTGAATTTATCAACACTCCCAGTACGATTAATAGTAATTGGTTGCTCTGATCCAACATGACCTGATGTGGTTGGAGGATTGGTCTCTTTCTAGTTCTTCTTCTTCTTCTCCTTCTGTTTATTCTTCTTCTTATCAACATGGCTACTGTCTTTAGAGATTTCACTAGGAAAAGAAGGAGAAAGGGAAGGAGACCTGATGATTGAAGAAGGTGAAAGTTTGACATGAGGTTGATTTTTGGGTGGTGTGCTTACATCTGAAGAATTAGGTTCATTCAAAGCACTGGGAAAATTCAATATCACCGGAGTGGGGAACAACCAAACCGGTAACTCGATGGTGAGTCCTGGAAGACTCAGTGTGGCAATGCATTAAGGACGTTTCCAAAAGAAGGAAAGGTGAAAGGTTCCTTGGGAGAAGGGGTTCCTTCATTGGTATGCCCAAGAATTGATGCCATTAACACTTACTCGACCTAAGGTACACTAGGGAAAAAAAACAGTACAAACTACAAATATAAGAAGCAAACAATCAAACAAACCTTCCCACAATGAAACCACTAGTTGGTGATCAAATCCAACGTCATGAGATAGATATAGGAAGGGGTTGGGATTGAGCGGGTGGATCAGTTACATTCAAAACCTACTTAACAGACTTATGCCTTGGTGAAAGTTCCCACACAGTTTTACCTGTGGGTTTACCCTCCAAGGATCTCGAGTGAGTTTGACCAATGTCTGACCTAGGTATGGTGGAGACTCCCCTTCACCGTCACCTTGTGTATTAACCCTATAGATATAGGCCACTAAGGTTACCAACTCACAGTCAACCTTTGAGTGGGTACAGTCAAAATTCGGGAAGGAACGTATGGGAAGGATAACAAGTCTGAAATTCTTCAAGAGAACTAAAGACAAGTGGATTGGAAGACTACAGAGGACCCCGAATGGATTTGGGATTCAAGAAGCTCTAAGACCAAATGAAATGAGTCGTTTCTCAGGAAGAACCCCCAATATACGATCTTTCTACTATGTGGGTTAAGCTTCAAACGGGAAATCTCCACTGCTCTCTTGCACCCAACCTCATGTTTAACCCCTATGTGAGAGGGGGATCTCAGTTATGCTTATATGAACAATTGGATTTATTGCTCCCTAGCAAAAGATTCTATGTTTGTCTGATGGCATTGGAAATTTATCCTCACAACCTATTCCAAATCCCTACACTTTAAGCTAATGTAGGTTCACTACCATATAATATAAAAGTGTCTGACCAATTTTATAAGTGCTTCATTTTAGGGATGTTGTTTACTTAAGGGTGTGAAAGTGAAACTTATGATGTTTTATACTTGATTCCATAAGAATAAATAATAATTAGATGAAAATATTTTTCTTCAATGAATCCTACATACGGTATGGAGAAGAGGTTCAACTTTCTTTAACAAGAACACCCAATTCCCAAATGCAATCTATTACACTACCCAAAATCAAGAACACAATTATATTATTTGTTTGACTCTAATATATAAAGAAAGCAAATGCAAATCCTTTAATGCTCCATTACTTTCAATCAAAATGAAAGAGTCAAATGCAGATAAAAAATACATGAAGAAAAAAAGGATTTCAAACAAAGCATGCACTCACAGGATAACAAGAACTAAAAGAAACAAGTATGATAACTTACTCAATCAAGGACTCGACAATTGACAAGCATTCAAGGGATACAAGAAAGTTCAGAGAAGAATCAAAAAAATGATAGGGATAAAGAGAAGTCGCTCAATCATCTTGAAAAAACGAGAAACAAGAAAGAGAAATCAAAGCTAGGTTGTGGTAAGAATAAAGTCTCAAATCATTCAAAAAGGAAATATTTGAAAATTAACTTAATACCAACAAACCTTTGCAGACCTTTTCAATCAGTCAGATAACCAAAAACTTTTGCAAGACCCAGATGAAACCAAGAAGAAACAAGGTGAATCAATCTCACAATTTGGAAAAGGTTCCAAGCTTAAACAAGACAATGAAAAGAGTGATAAGGAGCCATATCCTCAACATAAACAAATTCATAAGAAAAAGAATAGATTCTGGGTAAAAGAACTCCAACAAAGGACTGAGTAAAACATGGTAGATTCTCCTAGATCTACTAAAAAAAAGAGACCAGTGCTCCCTAAAACAAAGATATAGAGTGCTACAATGCTCCCTAAGAGACCACTAAGGAGCATTGATCATATAACCAACACCCTGGTAGCCACTCTGGGGGAGCTCTAGTCCTGTAGATGCTTGAAAATAAGCATAAAAAAGAAAAAAAAATAACAAAGACTAGCTTGGTAACTATGACTATTGCTTGATGAAGTAAAGGGAATAGGGAAGGTGTCACACACCCATAACGAGGCATAAATAATTTTTTCTTTTTATGAACTCTCTTTAGTTTCCCCTTTCTTCTGTTGCAGGTCCTTCCAATCCGCAACTCTTTCCTGAGCCCCCTTTTGAAGGGTTTGAGAAACAGGTGCTAGCTTTCCATGCTAGCCCCTTCCTTCATATGTCCTCAAGATGTGACCACACTCTCACGTGATCCAACGGTCCTGGTCTCCTCTCTCTCAAATCAGGATTTCACATTTTTCAACTTTGGAGGTTGGCTTACCTCTGTTTCCCCAATTACCAATTTCCTGATATTCACTTTCTAGATGAACGATCTGGATCCCTCCTTCGATCAACGGTTGTGATCCTTTCGTGAACTCGGACTTCGCGAGTTGTGAATCAGCGAAACGTTGACTTCTCGCCACGCATCCCTTCTTGATGGATAGCTAGGATCAAATCGTGGCTTCGCGTATCGGATAATTGGATGTGAGTCAACCCTGACTCTTCCAATCCCCGAATTCCTGACGGTGTTAGATCAACATTCCATGATCTCCCATGATCCAACAGTCCAGATCCTTTCTCGCGAATCAGGTCTTTCCCGATCCCCGATTTCCTGAAATTCACCCGTGTCAAATCAACGCTCCACATTCCTCCATGATCCAACAATTATGATCAAATCGTGAGTTCGTGTTTCGCGAGTCATCACAACTCTTGCCTTTGAATTTCTTGATGTGCGAGTCGATGAAATGTTGATCTTCCGCCATGTGTTCTTCCCAGCACCAATGGCTAGGATCAACTCCACTCTTTCCCTTGCAAATCTTCTGAAGTCTGAATCCTCAAACTCTCGGATCTGCTGCCATCTGTCTACCCTGACGATGGACAGTTTTGATGATTTCGAAACTTTGTGACTTTGCAAAGTCCATTCTCCTTTATAATTTTGAAGGGTTTAACCCTCGTGCAACTTTCCTAGATCTAACGGTTGTTGGTCCTCGCACTCAGATCTGATGGCCCAGATCTGATCTCCTCCTGCACGTTCTTCTAATTGTCTGGACGTGAATTCCCATGGTCCAGATCTCTCACAATGCTCGATCCAATGGTCAATGTTGTTCATCCTACTGGGCTTTCCCTTTCTTCCCTGACTTGGAAGATTTCATATGTTTTGAAGGCCTCGGTCCTTGATCTACCTCCTTTGATCAATGATATATGGGTCTCTACTTCCGCTTTTCTTCCAGAGCTTACGAACTTGAAACAAGTTCGCCTCTTGGACCTCATATGGATTCTTAAAAATCACTTATCTCTTCTGATCTTGGTTATTAGGGGAATTTGAATTCCCACATACTCTTGCATTAATCTTCTCGCATTAGATTGACGGTCTATGACCTTCCTTGATACAACGGTCTAGATCACATCGCAACTTCGGGTTTCAGGAGTTTAGTCGTGCCAACATGCAAATCCCCAGTCTCGCCAATCCGACAGTCGAGGAGGATCTCGATAGATCCTATATCTACGGTCCATATCACATCACAAATTCAGGTTTCAAGAGTTTAGTCACGCCAACGTGCGGATCCCTGATCTCGCCAATCCAATGGTTAAGGAGAGTCCCAATAGATCCTAGATCTACGGTCCAGATCACATCGCAACTTCATTTTTTGGAAGTTTAGTCGCGCCAACATGCGAATCTCCCGATGTGTGAATTTGTAAAGACTGAAGGAGTTGAGGCGTTAACATCTACGCCCCTTCTTCAAATCTAACGGTCACGACAGACCCTGGGTTCTCCCGAATGGACACCATCTTTTCATCTTCTAAATGAAAGGATCTTCCCTTTTGATACTTGAACCTCACTATCCTTCCTGAGCTTTGTTGGCTCTGAAGGAATTAAGAGTTTTTCACTCTTTCTTTTGAACGTAACACTTGGAAGTGTTCTTTTGCACACTCCTTACATTCATCCCTCAACTATAGGGATTAAGATGGTCTCGATCTCTGCCCACCTTCCAGAGATTCGGTGCATACCTACACTACCTCTCCTCAGCTTATTATACTCTGTCCTTGCATTGATTACAGGGTTCAACCTCTGAAATCAGGGAAGTACTCACACGACTCTAGGATGGTGACAATATTCTTTGGGAAAGTTCTTCCGAGGAATTAAACTAGAGCATAAGGAAATCAAGCAGATATGAAAGTTCTCAAGGAACGAATACATACTTCTAACTTAATAATTCAATACAGAAACCATTATAGGCATATAAATACAAGTCATGCATTCATTACTTCCAATTCAAATCACAAGGCATAAAAACACTTATCAGAACCATAAGGCGTGATGCGACTGTTCAGAGGGGTGCTCGTTTCCACCCAACCATAGGCT